>JANHAO010000097.1:0-53566 GCA_026873985.1 Saraca asoca
TGTCTATGATTTTAAGCCTTAGAAATGATAAACAATTGGATGATATTTAGTGATCAATGATGTATTAATCTCAAGTGATTCCTTTAGTTGGTTGCTTGTCTATTTCTTGTTTTTGCTATGTAGTTTAAGTTAGTTTAGCTTAGTTTATTTCTGCCATACCCCCCTCTGAATTAAGCTCCAAATATCATTGATAAAATCATCCTAAAATAGTCCTTGGGTTCGACCTAGGTTGCTTATGCTACAAGTTAGTTTAGGTAACTCTAGTTTATAAATTACTAATTCGATCGGGCCTCAACAGCTCGCATCAGTTAGTGAGCCTTTTTATCATACCTTTGAGCACTTCTTGGCACTGGCGCAGGGCTTGCACACCATCGGCCTCCGGGAGGGCGGAGGAGGTACTTGCTAGGACTGGGTATTCTTCTCCGGGTACGTTTCGTCGTCATTCTTCATGACCGCCTGGTTGTTTAGTGATAATGCCTGAGCTCCTGGTTACCCTTCCTCTTGTCATTGTGTTCAATCAACAAAAGATGCAAGAGCAATTTGGTCCCATTGGATGTGCCAAAATGTTGACGGTCGATTTTGGTAATCGATTAACCAGAGGTTCTGGGAACCAAACTGCTGTCAAAGTGCATAAAGTATGACGAAATAGAAGAAGATTCAAGTGAAGGGAAGAGCAATCAAGGAGAGATTTTTATCATGGTTCGGCCAAGGTCCAGATGACCCCTATGTCCACGGTGAGTATATTTGCTTTTCTCAATGTTTTCTTATTATACAAACATATATGAGAGAATATTTCAGCAGAGCTTCTACGTTTGTTTTCTCTTATCTTCCTATTGTGACTATCTCGTCCCATTTATATAAGCTGGGAGGGTTACAAATCATAATTTATTAATGTAGGACTATGATTACATCTGTGCTAAGCATTAAATGCTAGGTGCCAAGTAATAAATGCTGAGCAAATCATTGTCGGACTCTAGGGGTTGTTCTATGGGTTGGTAGAGTACTTAGACTATATCTGTCAGACATTAGCTATTTCCCTCGATGCAGAGGAGAGCTCGCCATCACTTCCGTTGATCAAGGTCTGTGAGCTTGCATCGTGCGATCTGTCAAATGGCCCCTAGTGACCTTACTTCGAGTTAGGTCACACTTCTCTGCCTTGACTCCTAATTCTCTAGGCTTCGGCTGATCTTCTTCACCTAATTCGAGAAATGCCCACAACAGATAACATTTAAGATCAATATGTTAACATGATTTAGTTATTATTTATCTTATTATGATTTATTTGGTTACTAATGGCAGTTGGTTATATCATGTTCTTGTTCTTATTCTGAGTTTTTCATTTGTTGATATTTTGGTTAATCTTGATCTCTATTTTACCATTTTTGATGATCTTGATCTATATTTAGTTGTGTCATCGCAAATGATTATATTCTTTGTTTGTGGATCTTAATTGGTTAGTTTATTTTTTGTTATTGTCTTAGTAGCTTTGATTTTGCTAAAATCACAAGCTTTGCGATAGCCAAAATTTGGTAACCTAGCTTCATTTACCTCATTTTGGTAATACATCTCTTTTGATCGATTGGCTTTAAATCATTTTATTATTAATTATTTTTTTTTCAAATTTCTTCTGGATTATTAATTCTTGATGTCAAATATCTAATTATCGATGCCTTGTTCCAAGTGTGACCACTTGTGAACGAAGACTCGACAATGAGTCATTAGAGCAATCACAATTTAGATGCCAGTTACACCCTAACTACTGATCATTCGGTGTACCATTGATCTCCTTGTGCTTCATTTGTTAACTGATATGGACATCGAAACTTTCAACGAAACATTGAGTGAGATATACTTGAAGGTGAAAATCGTCAATTACAAGAATAAGTTAATTTCATAAGGCAAGAGCTAATGACAAATTGATAGGAAGAGAGAATATTGTCATCATTAAGAAAAATAACAAGATGCTAATGTCAGTTGATGATCTCTTTATCAACAAGAAATAGGAGAAAGTGAAAATAGTACCAATTAATGGAAAAATTAATAATCATAGCCATCATCGCTTATATAATTGGAGTAAGGAGGTCCATCGGTCTTCTGATGACTAAGATCATGGTAATTATGGATTTCAAAATAATCATGATCAATTGAACACTCATTATTCACTCAAGAAATTATGCGCGGGGAAATTCCACATAATTTCAAGACTCTGGCCAACCTAGAGTCCTATAATGGCATAACCGACTCGTAGAAATATATCGAAGCTCTGTGGGTAGCAATGCTTCTCTTTGGAGCACCTGATATGTTCATATGTAGAGCATTTTCCATAATTTGAAAAAGGCAAGATTGCGTTGGTTTATGAGTCTAAAAAGAAATTTTATCACTAAATTTAGAAACCATTTCTTAGCACATTTTGCAACTTTTTAAGTGCATAAGAAGTCCATTGCCTCCTTGATGAACATTAGATTGGGACAGAATGAGTCTCTCAAAGATTACTTGGGTCATTTTAACTAGGCAAGCTTAGAGATCAAGGATTTACAAGAGGGAATGGCAATACATTCAATTTTGGTTGGTCTTTGATTAGGAGATTTTTCAAAATCATTAGCTAAGAAGCCGATGGAATCCTTGATGAAGTTGTTTGCTCAATTAACCAAATTTATTGATGCAAAGGAAGTAGAACAAGCTAAAAGCCAAGCAAAGGGTTATAATGATGATCAATCCAAGGAAGACCGTTCTAATAATAAAGAAAATGCATGGTGGTATTTAAGTTGTTAGAATTGATGATGGAGCATAACCAAATTTTGATATGATTGGAAGAACAAAAGAAACCAACCTTTATTATAGATGACGAGGTATATTTTTCCATGATCGATGAATAAAATTGACTCCTTTTTGTTATCGATTTGAAATTGAACTACTCATACATATACTGATCAAACAATACTATTAAATACTGCATAAATCTGATTAAGATGATTGGTCATCAAACGCATTGACACAGTTGAAATGATCAGTCAATAGCTTATTAATATGATTAAAATGATTGATCATCAATGCATTGACATGACCAATCAAGTATAAATAGCCTAACTCATCAAATAAAAGTGATTAACCAATCGAGCATAAATAGCCAAACTCATATGGTCAAAGTGACATGTCAATCAAGAATAAGTAACCCAACTCAACCAATTAGGCATGGGCATAAATAGCCCAATTCATCTGATTAAAATAATCAATCAATCAGTCATAAATAACTCAACTCATTTTATCAAAATGATTGGTCATTAATAGCTCATCAACTCAATCCAAGTAATTGGCCGACTATCAATGGCTCAATATGATGCAAGAGACTAGTCATCAATTCATCATGACAATTAGTCTTCGACATGGTTAAAGTCATCAATTGAACATCAACATGATTAAAGTGATCTTATGAAAATCTATATTCAAAAGATGATGTTATAACCCGCTCAATCTTTTACAAATAGCAACTGATCATCAATATGATCAATAATTAGGTCACTATATGAGACCGATCAAAGTGATCAGGTCACTAGTTAAGACCAATCCAAATGATCAGGTTATAGGGTATCGACCCAATCTTTGAGTATATAGCCCAAAAAATCGATCGAAATGATTAGATAATTGTTTAAGACTGATCAAAATAATCAGGTCACTGTTTAAGACCGATTGAAATGATTAGGTCAAAGCGCTTCAACCAAATCTTTGAGCATATAGCTTGCAAGATCGAGCGAAATGATTTGGTCATTGTTTAGGACCGATTCATACTATCAGGCCAATTTCTAGGTGTTAGGCTCGCAAAACCAATTTTGATAATCAGCCCAACCTTGGAGCTTCTAGCCCATAAAGCCTTTACGAAGTTTAGAGTTAGTAGTGGCTTGAAGATCATGTACATGACTAACAGATCAGGTGGGAGTGACGTGGCAATGCATAAAGTAATGAGTATACTAGGAGACAAATGATCAACCAATCCGTGATCGCCTTACAGACAAAAAATGAACGATTGGTAACAATATTCTAAGCCCGAATGATTGAGACACCACAGTGATCATACATTATAGGCGCATCCTTGGTCAAGCCTCGTGATAAACTTGTTCAGGACTAAGTGATTAATATGTTGGAATAAGATCATGGAAAGATAAATATATTGAAAGGACGGCGCATAATCAATCATGTGACTAATCACGAGTTCATCATGTGATCATATACATGATTGATTACGTATGATCATATCAATCGACCACCTAGATTAATTTAAATAATTTTAACAAGTTATAAATAATTAATGATTAGTTATAAGTGATTATAATCAATTAGAGATATTGATTTTACAAAATAATATTGAAATATGATAAATCTAAAAGATTTCGACCTATTAGCAAGAGACATGTGGTCAAGCAGAACTCATCCATTGATCATCCAAAATTAATATAAATATAAGTAAGGTATACATGATAAGATTTCTTATAATCACTAGTATTAATTCAAACACTTTCATTATAATTAACTTGATCATCAGAGATGTTATGATGATCTCCACCATCTAAATTGATTGTTGTAGGTTGATCTCTATTATGCTCAATGTGTTGGGTCTATCAATTCAATCGATGGGATTTTCTTTTGTCACACTTAGTCAGTCTTCAGCCTACTAAGCAATTGGTAATTATCAAATAGTAGACTCAAAGTTGTATATTGAAACATTTTCCCTGTATCAAAAAAGAAGTGATATAATCACGCAAAGAGTAATAGGTTGCTATTTCTCACTGAATTCGTTGATTTTAAGAGAACCTTTTATATCAAGAAATTTCCGGAAGAGAAACGCGAGACCAATATTTGCACTTACGTTTTACTTCTGTATCACGTATATGTTTTGTATAAAAGTAATACCTATACATAAAGCATATCTTGTAAATTCACCAATGAACAGTGGCTATGTGATTATGCGAGGGCTCTTTGTGTACATAGTATTTACGCAATAAAACTACTAAATCACAGTAGTGTAACACCTTCTGAGAGAGGTAAGTCCCACTTACAATTATATATCCCACTGTCTCTCTGGATATGAGACCATTGTATATATGCAACTTAGTTTTATTGTATGATTTACATCTCCCGAAAGTGGATGCAGTAAAACCGTTGTCAACTGACAAAAATCCTGGCAACAAATGCAACTTTAGTCAATAAAGAACGTATATTATCTTTCAGAAGTGAATTTACGGCGGCATTTATTTCCGAAGCAAACTGCATATTTGAAGAATTATTTCTCAGGCTCTACCAATTAATGAGCAAGCATGAGATTGGAGAGTGGATGCCTAAATGTGCCTGTCATGCAGGTATCTTGACTAGCAAAAACCATACAATATTAATAAATAATAATATCACTGAATGTTCAATAAAACTCGGACTTGACTGCCGCAAACCATAAAGCATCGATATATCGCAATATCTATGTGACAGGGCAAAAGGAAAAGCAGAGAGAGAGGCACAAGGAGGGATGTCTTCTACCCAAGTCCAAGCTCTGTGTTCATGGCTTCAGCAATTTCTGGAATTCTATCCACCATTTTTAATGGATATTTATCGATTCGCATAAAATGGGTTCTGCCATATATTCCAGAAATTGCTATATGTAGTCTCATTTATACCTGGAGGAGTGCAAGCTCTTAACAGCCTTGACTCTTCCAACAGAGCATCCGAGGAATAGTAGCATCATTCCCGTCGTTCCTTCTATGTTTACAATAACTAAATCCAAATCCATGCATAATATGTGACTTCTTTATCTAAGTTCTAATTCAGCAGATACGTAATCCACATCTTCAAGTTGCCTACATAATTTGGGCTAGCAATCCTCCTCAGCTTCTGGATTCAATCCAAAACACAATCTGCTTCTGCGCGATGGCACTCCAAAACACAGACAGATTGCTTCAAAGTTCCAAACAAATCCCAAAATACAGACTTGCCACAAATAGCAATTTTCAAACTACAGTGACTCAATAAACTAAAAATTCATTCATAAACAGATTTCGAGAATAGATTAGCTCCATTGACTAAGATGGTCCAGAATAACTTGAAAATCCTAATGCAATGAAATGTGATAACTCAAAAAATAAAACATCCGTAAAAATTTTAATAGTTTTAAATATTAATTCTATTGATTTTTTGAAAGAATTTTAATTCACTTAAAATAGAAATATTTAAGATATATATACTTCTATTCACTTAATGTAGAAAAATTTAAGATACATATTCTATTCACTTAATATGAAATTTTAAATGAATGGTTTGAATTTTATAAATGAAATTTATTTTAATGGCCATAAATAATGGATTTGGTGATTGAATATGGACAAAGATTCGTAAATGGAATATAGGTTACTATAGCCAATGGTACACCTATATTAAAGGTTAAGGATCTTGGACTTTCTTATAAATATCCCCATTAGTCTTACAAGTGAGAGGTATATAAAATATTGTCTAATTAAAAGTAACAAACTAATTACTTGTAGAAAATTCTTATATTAATATTATTTTTTTTGTATCTTTTGAATTACACAAAGAAGATTCATAATATGTAGAGAAAGTTTGTAACCTTTAGAAAATTTTAAGACATATGGAGAAGGTTCACGACTTAGGAAGATATTTGTAGCTTATAAGGATTAAGAAAAAATTCTATCCTAAATGAGTTTTTGTTGAGTTGAAAGTCATATTCCTATGACATCATCTAGTAACTTTTTATGATTATTTCATGTATCATTATTTTTCTTATTTTTGTGTTATGTAAGAATCTATTTTCTTACAATTACAAGTGATTAAGCCTATACATGATTCTTGTATAATCTTGAAGGATATAATATTGTATTGACTTTTCCTTCCTTAATTAGCTATGATGCTGATTGTTCTAAATTGCAAAATCTCCAATGGATAATACACTTGTTATATTTTATTGTTGATTACTTATTTATTTTTATATTATACAGTAATTATATTATTGTTTCATATTTTGCTAAATCTTGAACATGTAATGTATGGATATATGAGTATTTTGATATTATATTGTCTAATTTTTATTGTTGTTTTAATTGCAATACCCTAACTTTTCTAAAATAAATTTCAGTAATAGAATGATTTTTCAAAAAAATTCGAAAAGATGAGTTTGAAATTTTTGAGAATCTCGAGACAATAAATTTTAGGCTATGAGGAGTCTAGATATGGTAGAAATAAATTATATGAATTTTAAAAATCTTTTAACAACCAAAATGTCCATTGTGGATGTTCATAAAATAAAATTCGTGTTTTCAAATTTTAATTTCTAAAAATTTTGAAAAGATTGAAACTAAGGCTACGGCTACCCAATGAGTGTAAAATTATAGTCGTTATAAATGTAATTAATTTAACTAATTTGTATTAGAATTTCATGACCGCTGGCAATCGGTGGGTATGTTAATTTTAGATTTAAAGTTGAGAAAATATAAAAAAATTTCAAAAGTAAAAAATGTGTCAAAAGGGGAGTTGACTATTCTTTTTTTCCATTTTACCCCTCCCAAGTTGGCTTTTTTCTCTTTTCTTCATCCTTTCCCTGGTTATCTTCATGCAAACACACACATTTCCAACAACTATACTTTCTTTCTCTACACCACACTCTTTCTCTTCAAGTAAGTCTCTAATCTCTTCATATTAATTTCTTATATTTTTATTGTTGATTCCTCTCTTCTTCCTTTTTAATTTGGTACAAAAACATGATGATCCATGGGATAAAATCTAAGTTATGAATTTTTGAAACCAATATTTACTATTTATGTTACTATTTAATCCATGAACCCATATGATTTTCTGGTGATTTTAGAGCTTGAATCTACTATTTCTAGCTTGGTTCTTTGCAATAAAACCATAATCTTATAGTAGCTACTTATTTGGTGGAAGAAAAATTTTGAAAATCTAAGAAACTATTATACTCTTCTTTCTTATTCTTGAAGAGTATTGAGGACTTTCGTGAAATTTGATTTGATTTCTTGTTTCAGTCTCTAAGGTGAGTGATTCATACCTTTCTTATGAATTATATTGTGTTTATTTATTGTAATTCTCTAATTGTGGGAGTAAGTGTTGAAAATGGGTATTTGTGATTGTATGATAAAGTTTGAATTTAAATGGCCTTATTGATATAATGGTTGGTTTTCTATTGAAAAAGTTGGGTTTTAAGTGTGTTTAAGTTCTCAAAATATGCTATGTTGAAATCTTATGATTTGGTGTAAGATTAGAAGTTGTTTCACCATTTTTCTACTATTTTATGCATTTTCTAGAATTCACAAGTTGAATCACCACTTTTACACTATCCTCTCAATCATGCTCGTAGGAATCGAGTTATATTGTGCCCTGCAATTCAAATCAGGAATTGAATGAGTTGAATCAAACTATCCTACCTTATTATTTGATTCTAATCATGATTTTGATTGCGTGTATAACTTGGACTTCCCAAAAGTTTTCAATTTTTGGCAAGCAGACTTGTATTTTGAATTGGATTTCCTCGAGTCGAATCAAATCCTTCTTAATTGATTCCTATTATTCTAATCATGATTCTACTCCAATTTTATCCACGATCATGCTCGTGATTCCGATCACACCTCTAGAATTTTATACTCTTTCAGCCTAAACTTTTCTCTTTATGAGATATCTTTTATTTCTTTTGGCTTAATCTCCTATGAATTCTAGCCAACTCATATATAACACTTAATAAAACCTAATTGAACAACTCATAAGCCAATATTAATAAATCTAATACTTGTCTATAGATTGATATTATGTTAATCATTCTGGTAGTTATTATGATAATGAGACAAAGTACGTTTGATTGTAATTATGATGGAATGTGAATGTTGTGATACAGTTATTGTGAGTATTGATATTGTTAAAGTTTGAGAATTCTCCATGAGACATGAGATGACATATGATATATGATGATGATAAAATGTGAATAATGTAATGAGATGGGGCTAAATGAATCAAATCTTGAATCTGCATGTTCTAATATGGTGTGAAAGATAAGGTAAAACCTAGAGGGATAAGGCTAGGATTGTGTGGGATAAGGTTGGTGTGAAGTAATAAGGAGAATTTTGATTAATATCATTTATTCTACCTCTTAGTTAAGTTATGATTTTGAGAAACTTTGAAAGAGATATAAAGTAATCTGACAAGTGATGAATAATGATGAAGGTTTGAGGCCATGACATATAACTGGATTAACATGGTGTGAAATACAAATAAATGAATGGCTTTGAGTTTCATATGCATTGCTATTATTGAGACATTCATAAGTTAGGTATGAATGTATCTCACTGAACCTTAAACTCACTCTCCCGTGAATTATTTTCTAAATTCTCAAGAACTTATTGATAATCCACTCCCAAGGAAGTGAGAATGAGTAGCGATCTGATGGAAATTACATTTGATACCTTTTCCACCACCTGTCAAGTCTTTTAAGTGTATACAAGATTATGATTCATTACATAATTATTTTAAATCTAGTTAGGTATGAAGTATTACACAAGGTTGAAATAATTCTTATTTAGGATGAATTGATCTCTAAAGGTTCTACCATTTTCACATCCTTTGCTAAACATTTTTTTTGAAAACTGTAAATAGTATGATCACAAAGCTTAGTTATATTAACCTATGCTTTTAGTTTCATGGTAAATCATAGGTTAATCTAACTTTATTTACCTTTTCCCTTGAAAGGATGTAGGGTGGTATGGAATGACTTTTGATCAAGAGTTTGTGATGTAATTGGAAACTTGTAGATAGTTTATGAACAAATGTTTAATCCAACATATGCCTATTAATTAATGTTGTTGTATATTATGAAATATGTTTATATTCCAAATTGTTCCACCTTTATTTTATAAGGCTTTAATATTTCAAATCAACAAATTGAAATTGAGGAAACATGACTAGTTTTAGTGAAACAAGCATGAATGGAAATAGATAATGGAAAATGGATAAAGGCTAGTAATTAGCAATGAAGGACTGATACTCACACTGGTTATGGTCAAGAAATTGGGTCGTGACATGTTTAGTATTAGAGTAAAGATTTAGGCAAAACCTGTGAGTATAGGCCTATATGTAAATTTGTCTAGAGTCATATGGTAGTGGTGGTTTTGTCAAATGTTAATAGGAACAATACTAGTAGCATGTGTGTGCACAGGAGCACGTATTATTGACACCATTCCCATTAACCTAGTAAAGTGTATTCCATGTCAACAAAACTAAATTGGAACCTTTATAATTCTTGAGAATCTAATTAATCTTGTGATTTAGACTATGGTGAGAATTAGAAGATAAAATAGTCAAGAGTCTGACTCTAGTAATGAAAAGTCGTCCATTGGACGAAACAGCCTACACTGTGAAGTTAGTGATAATTCTGAAGCCCTTCAATGGGTAGAGAATTTAGTTTAGCAGGCAATGAATAGCCTAGTACATGCATTAACACAAAATCAAAATCAAAATCATAATAGGGAGCCTGATAAGAGTAGGTGAAATGAAAAAGATTGAACTCTTCTTACTAGGAATGAGCAAGAGAATAGACTAAGAATTGTTCATATGTTTTTAAATCATATCAGTTTCTTGACCAAATTGAAAGATATGAAAAAATGTTACAGTGTCATGAACCCTTGTTAATAGAGTTAGTATAGTATCAGTTAGATGACTTGGCATATTATTGGTATGTAGGAGTGATTAAAGGGCGAGTTGTAGATATTGAACAATTAACTTGGGTGATGTTCCAACAAACCTTTATCAATAGATTTCTTCATCCTAGCATTCGACAAATGAATGCCTGGAAGTTTGAAAATTTGAGACAAGAGAACTTGTAGGTTAGTGAGTATGATGCTTAATTTATTAGACTTTCATGGTATGCTCCTCACTTGATTTCTAATGAGATTATGAAGGTGGAGAGGTTTGTATAAAGCTCCATGATTATTATTTTAACCATGTTAAAGTTGATCCAGATACTACATACCAACAAGCTATGAATCAAGCTTTGTGGGTTGAATTGAGGTCCAAAGAACATTGTGAAAGTGAAATGCCTTTTAGTAGTAAGAAGAAAGCTTAATTTAAGGAAACTAATATTGCAACTAGTGGAAGACCAACTCCAACTCAAGAAATACCATATAGTGGGTGGAAAAGAAATTTTACTAGACCATCCTGATCACAAAATCCAATTGCAAGAAGGAATATGGAGAGTCAAATAGTTTCCACTACTTTTATTCCATTCCATAGAAAAAATACACCCCAGAGTTAGGGGAATTTGAATGCTAACACATCACATTGCAAGATTTGTAATACAAATCAATATGGATCTTGTAGAAAAGATTTAACTAAATGTTTTTGATGTGATCAACCTAGACATAAAGTGAGAGAATGTCCCATGAATGTAAGTGTTTTGGGATATATTGAAATTTTCAAGCTCGAACTCAAAGTCAACCATTACCACAATCAACAGCTCTAGTAAGAGCACCAGCTACGTCTGATAGGAATAATGGAAGGGGAAATCAAAGGAGAAACCCTGGTAAAGTTACAATGCGAGTCTATAATCTTACCAGACAAGATGCCCAAGTATCAAATGTTGTAGTCTTAGGTACTTTGAAAATATATAATTTGCTAGCTTAGGTATTATTTAACCCTAGAGCTACTCACTCTTTTATTGTAAAGAACTTTGCTGCTTTACTAAATGAAATTGGTGAACCAACTGAATCACCATTAATAGTAATGACTCTAGTCGACAAAATTCTTTTAATCGACAATAGGAGATAAGCAAGCATCTACAAGTTTAGTCATATTAGATACGGTGGATTATGATGTAATCCTAGGTATGGATTGGCTTTCTCAACATTATACATGCATGAATTGTTTTAGTAAGATGGTTACACTCTATATGGACAAATTTTTTCTTGTAGTCATTCAAAGAGAACAGGTATCTAAGATAGCTGGTTTAATTTCAAGTGTGTGAGCTTGGAAATTACTGAAAAGAGGTGTACAACTTATTTAGCTATAATGAAAGACTTGGAGCAATTTATTCCAAATTTGAATGAGGTTTCAATGATATGTGAATTTCTTGACATGTATTCTGATGAATTACCTGGATTACCATCGAATCAGGAGATCAAGTTCACTATTGATCTTGTATCTGACATGGAACATATCTCCATTCCTCCTTATTGCATGACACCCTTGGAATTAAAAGAACTACAAACTTAGCTGCAGGAGTTAACTAATAAAGGTTTCATTTATCCTAGTGTTTCATCATGGGAGGGTTGATGCTCTTTGTGAAAAAGAAAGATGGAATGCTACGGTTATGTATTGATTATTGTTAGTTAAATAAGGTTACTATCAAGAATAAATATGCTCCCCTTATATTGATGATTTACTTAATTAGTTGTAAGGGGAAAATATTTTTTGAAAATAGATTTGAGGTCAGGTTATCATCAATTGAAGATTTGTATGGAAGATATGCCAAGGATTGCTTTTCATACATGTTACAGGCACTATGAATTCTTCGTAATTTCATTTGGTTTAATAAATGCCCTAGCTGCTTTTATAAACCTAATGAATCACGTCTTCAAACTGTTTCTAGATAAGTTTGTAGTCGTGTTTGTCAATGATATTTTAGTATGCTCCAAAAGTGAGGAAGAACATGACCAACACCTGAGGATAGTGTTGCAGACTCTATGAAAGCATAAACTTTATGTGAAATTCTCCAAATGTGAATTTTAGGTGACTAGTGTCAAATTTCTTGATCATGTAATATTGCAAGAAGGGATACGAGTTGATCATCAGAAAGTAGAGGCCACGGAGAGTTGGCTCGGGCCTATGATGGTTACAAAAATCTAAAGTTGTTTAGGATTAGCTGCATATTACTAGAAATTTGTTAAAGATTTCTCTAAGATTGTTGCATCATCAACTAAATTAACACGAAAGGGAGTATGTTTTTAATGGACACTCACATGTGAAAAAAGCTTTCAAAAGCCAAAAAGATGCTTGATGAAAGCTCCAGTATTAGCATTGCCATCTAGATCAAATGGCTACATAGTGTATTGCGATGCTTCATGAATCAGACTAGGATGTATGGTGATGTAAAATAGGAGAGTAATTATATATGCTTGATAACTAAAGAAACATAAGCAAAATTAACCAATATATGATTTAGAAATGGTAGTAGTAGTCTTTGCTTTGAAGATAAAGAGGCATGAAGAAACATGTGAAATTTATATGAACCATAAAAGCCTAAAATATATCTTTAAATAGAAAGATCTTAATCTTCAACAACGAAAATGGATGGAGTTGGTGAAGGATTATGAATGTTTGATAATATATCATCTCGGTAAGGCAAATGTGATAGGGGATGTGTTAAGTCACAAATTAACAAGTAATTTGGCTTGTCTTCTTTCCAAAGAAGAAAAGTTAATGTGTTTTTACCTAGAATTTGAGTAGATTAGCGTATAATTAAAATCAAACCTTAATTTTAGCCTACATGATGATATAATTGATAATGGTCAATCATGTTAAGAAAGCTTAGAAACAAGACCCACAATATATAACTCTTAGATAGAGGGCAGAGGTGGAACTAAACTCCAAAGTTATAGTTGACAAAACAAGAGTGCTTAAAAAGGAAGGACGATTATGGGTTCCTTCCAATGTTTTTGAGGATTTGTTGCATCAAGTTCACAATTCATTATATAAAATGCACCCAGAAGTGTCTAAGATGTATTATGATTTGAATGATGTATTCTGGTGGCAAGGCATGAAATGAGATGTGTTTGAGTATGTGAATAAATGTTTTACGTGTTAACAAGTAAAACTAAACATTAACGTTTGACAGAATTGCATCAATCCATGAAAATTCTAGAATGGAAATAAGAGAGCATAATGATGGACTTTTTTAGTTGGATTGCCAAGGTCGCTAAAAGGTAACAATTCAATTTGGATCATCATTGATTGCTTAACCAAACTGGATCATTTCTTACTAATTAAAACAATTTATTCAGCTACTCAATATGCACAGATATATCTTGACCGGATAGTTCCTTTACGTGGTGTACTATTGACAATTATTTTAGATCATGGTACTTAATTTACCTCTCATTTTTGGTAGTTATTCTAACAAGCCTTGGGTACTCAATTATGATTTAGTATGACTTTTCATCTATAGACCGATGGTTAATCAGAGTGAATGATTCAAATTCTAGAAGATATACTTCAAGCATGTGTGATGGAATTTGAAGGGAATTGGGAAAAATATTTGTCGCCTATTGAATTTGCCTATAATAATTGTTACTAATCCAGTATTCAAATAGGATTGTTTGAGGCATTGTATAAGAGAAGATGTATATTTCTGATAGGATGGTTTGAGCCTGGAGAAGCAAGGTTGTTAGGACTAGATCTTGTGGTAGACATTATTGAAAAGGTACAATTGATCCATGATCGAATGAAAGCAGCTCAAGACTGGTAGAAATCATACTCAAATAAGAGAAGAAGGGAAGTAGAGTTTGAGTTTGATGATCATGTATTTCTTTAGGTATCCCCTATGAAAGGAGTTTTGTGTTCTGGCAAAAAAGGAAAACTAATGCCATGGTATACCAGACCGTTTAGAATCATTAAATGTATAGGAGTAGTAGCATATTAATTAGACTTTCCAGTTGAAATGGAAGGACTTCACTCAATATTCCATGTCTCTATGTTAAAGAAATATGTTTCAGATGAATCTTATATCATCAAGGAAGAATCGGTATAATTGGACACCAAATTGACATATGAAGAGCAACCAGAAGCTATTCTAGATCAGTAAGTTTGAAAATTGAAATCAAGAGAAGTTTCTATGATTAAGGTATTATGGGAACGACATGATGAGCAAAAAGTTACATGGGAGTTAGAATCAGATATCCCCAATTATTTGGTAAGAGATAACTACAATGATTAATTAGTATAAAGTAATACTTATAACCATTAATTGATTCTAGTTAACTTACCATCACTATTCAGAATTCAAGGATGAATTCTTTAAAAGGGGAGAATTGTAATACCCTAAATTTTCTAATAAAATTTTAGTAATAAAATTGCTTTTAAAAAAAATCCAAAAAAGTGAATTTGAGATTTTTGATAATTTTGAAAGTATAAATTTTAGGCTATAAGGAGCTCAGATATGGTAGAAATACATTATATGAATTTTAAAAATCTTCTGGCAATTGAAATTTCCATTGTGGATGCTCAGAAAATAAAATTCGTATTTTTGGGATTTAATTTTCAAAAAACTTCGAAAAAATTGAAACTAGGGCTACGAGTACCCAGTGAGTATAAAATTATAGTTGTTACAAAAATAATTAATTTAACTAATGTGTTAAAATTTCATGGCCATTGGCGATTAGCGAGTATGTTAATTTTAGACTTAAAGTTGAGAAAATAGGAAAAAATTTCTAAGGTCAAAGATAAGTCAAAGGGGGAGTTGACTGTTCTTTTTCCCATTTTATCCCTCCCAGGTCGTTCTTTTTACTTTTTCTTTAGCCTTTTCCCAGTTATCTTCATGAAACACACACATTTTCAACAATTACACTTTCTCTCTCTACACCACACTCTTTCTCTTCAAGTAAGTCTCTCATCTTTTCATGTTAATTTCTTATATTTTTAGTGTTGATTCCTCTCTTCTTCCTCTTTAATTTGGTACCAAAATCATGATGATCTGTGGGATAAATTCTGAGTTATGAATTTTGGAAGCTAATAGTTACTATTTATATTACTATTCAATCAATGAATCCACATGATTTTCTGATGATTTTAGAGCTTGAATCTATTATTTCAAGCTTGGTTCTTTGCAATGAAATCATAATCTATTAGTAGTTGCTTGTTTGGTGGAAGAAAAATCTTGAAAATTTAAGAAACTAATATACTCTTCTTTCTTGTTCTTGAAAAGTATTGAGGACCCTTGTAGAATTTGATTTGATTTCTTGTTTCTAGTTACTAAGGTGAGTAATTCACACATTTCTTGTGAATTATATTATGTTTATTAATTGTGATTCTCTAATTGTGAGAGTAAGTGATAAAAATGGGTATTTATAATTGTATGATAAAGTTTAAATTTGAATGGCCTTATTGATATAATGGTTGGTTTTCTATTGAAAAAGTTAGGTTTGAAATGTGTTCAAGTCTTCAAAATATGCTGTGGAGAACTCCTATGATTTGATGCAAGATTGGAAGTTGTGTCAACTATTTTTCTACTATTTTACATATTTTCTAGAATTCACAATTCGAGTCACCAATCCTCGTGATCATGCTCATAGGAATCAAGCTATATTGTGTCTTGCAATTTAAATAGGGAATCGAACTAAATTCTTATGAGTTAAATCGAATTGTCCGACCCTGTTATTTGATTCTAATCACAATTTTGATCACGTGTATAACTTAGACTTCCCGAAAGTTTTCAATTCTTAGTGAGCAGACTCACATGTTAAATAGGATTTCTTTTAATCGAATTAAATCCTTCTCAATTGATTTTTATAATTTTAATCGTGATTCTACTTCAATTTCATCCATGATCATGCTTGCAATTTTGATCACACCTCCAAAATTTTATACTTTTTTAACCCGAACTTTTCTCTTTCTAAGACATCTTTTATTTCTTTTAGCTTAATCTCATATGAATTCCAGCTAACTTAAATATAACGCTTAATAAATCTTATTTGAACAACTCATATGCCAATATTAATAAATCTAATACTTGTCTATACTTTGATATTATGGTAATCATTCTAGTAGCTATTATGATAATTAGACAAATTATGTATGGTTGTTATTGTGATGTAATATGATCTATGTGATCAAGATTATGATTGGATGTGAATGTTGTGATTCAATTATTATGAATATTGATATTATTAAAGTTTGTGAATTCTCCATGAGACATGGGATGGCATATAATATATGATAATGATGAAATGTGAATGATGTGATGAGATAGGGGTAAATGAACCAAATCCCATATCTGCGAGTTCTGATATGGTGTGAGGGATAAGGTAAAATCTAAAGGGATAAAGCTGAAATTGTGCAAGATAAGGTTAGTACGGAGTAATAAGGAGAATTTTGATTGATATCATTTATTCTACCTCTTACTTGAATTATTATTTTGAGAACCTTTGAAAGAGATATGAAGTGATTTGATAAGTGATGACTGATGATGACAGCTTGAGGCCATGACACATGTTTGGAATAACATGGTGTGAAATAAAAATAAATGAATGGCTATAATTTTCATATGCATTGCTATTATTGAGACATTTATAAGTTAGGTATACATGTATCTCACTAAGCCCTAGACTTACTCTTCCATGGATTGTTTTTCAGATTCTCAAGAACTTAATGATAATCTACTTCTGGAGAAGTAAGAATTACATCTGAGATATATTTTACCACCTTGTCAAGTTCTTTATTTGTATACGAGATTATGATTCATTATATAATCATTTTAAATCTAGTTGGGCATGAAGTATTACATGAGGTTGAAATCATTCCTATGGAACCTCGAATGTCCTATTGATGATAGTCTTAGGATGGCTTGATCCCTAGAGGTTCTACCATTTTCTCATATTTTGCTAAACTTTTTTTCAAAAACTATAAATTGTATAGTTACAGGTCTTAGTTATATTAACCTATGCTTTTGGTTTCATGGTAAGTCATAGGTTAATCTAACTTTTGTTTACCTTTGCCCGTGAAAAGATGTAGGGTGGTATGGAATGGCTTCTAATCAGGAGGTTGTGATGTAGTTGGAAACTTGTAGATAATTTGTGAATAAATGTTTAATCCAACATATGCTTGTTAGGCAATGCCATTATATATTATGAAATATGTTCATATTCCAAATTGTTCCACTTTTATTTTATAAGACTTTAATATTTCAAATCAAAAAATTGAAATTAAGGAAACATGATTAGTAATAATGAAACAAGCATGAATGGAAATAGGTAATGGAAAATAGATAAAGGTTGGTGACTGTCAATAAAGAATTGATACTTACGGTAGTCATGGCCAGTAAATTGGTGGACTTATGTTTGTTGATCTAGTGCATTAGATGATACTAACTATTTTTCCATTAAATAATATTTTAAATACTTGAAAATTTTCTTTGAAATTATCAAATAAAATATTTTGAGAATTTTGAAGTTTTAGTTAAAAGAGAATTACTGGTTGGAATATAAAAAATTAATGATTAAATAATATTTTGATCATTGTAAGTAAAATTAGATAAAATAATTCAAAGCAATAATTAAAATTAATTTAAAATTATGCTAGTTCCTAAGATACAATTGATGTCAAAAGATTAGATGTTAGTTGTTTATAACAACTGACATTTTAATCTTTTCATTAAAAAATCAAAATTAGTATATTTTTAAAATCAAATTGACATGTGAAGATTAGACATTGATTTTTTAATAACAACCAACGTCATAATTTTCATCATATTTACAAAAATACCACCGCTCTTATATATACGTTAGGGTTCCTATTATTTGATATGTATTTAGTATCATTGTTTCTGCATTTTGTAGAAGTATGTGGATTAAGGATAAAAAATTGATATGCTTTTGATCTTACATTATTGTAAGGATATTACTTGTATGGAATATGCACCTATCTTTCTCAAACTAGTGATTAACGATAATGAATAGTATGAAGGAGACTTGAGGAATTATAATGATTAGAAAAGGGCTATTGATGTTCCCAAATCTTATGCTAAAATTATATTTTATTTGAGAAAGTGAGAGCCACCTTAACCTCTAAATTGAATAAGGTCTGATAGTATGTTAATTGATAGTGGTCTTAGTAAAATTTTTTGTATGACTAATTTCTATGCATAGACCACAAAAGGAATTATGAATAAATTGGAGGCTAAATAATAATAAGAAAGGATTTCATTCTTATGTGAATAATTTTTGGAAAAGATTCACTTGATTAAAATGTGTGTAAAGATTGATATGAGAAAACATGTGAAGGAATTGATGACAAAGAATTTAAGTTTTATTATAAAATTATAGTGAGAACTATTGCCTCCACTATCATGAAATCTATGCCAAAGTTTTATATGTTTATTGATAATTTTATACATGAGTTAAGTCTCACTAGAGAGTTTAACCATGATCTTATTTATTAGTTTGATTACCAAAAGATAGAAAGGTTGTTAAAACATGATGGAATTGTTAAATCTGAATTTTCAATTAATAATTGAAGCCAGTTAAGAGTTTTAACAAGAAAAGGGGATAAAATCTCAATTTCAAAATTATAGGAATTTCTTTTATCAAAAGAATAAGAAGATTATTATGTAGAGAATATACTTTTACTATCATAAGTTTGACTACATTAGAAATGATTATCATATTAAAAAAAAATAGAACAAATGAGAGCCTAAGTGATGTGAGTCTTTTCTTCTAAAATGTCTTTCCAGTAATGAGCCTTCTAGTTGGTAGGTTGATTTAATAATTATAATTCATGTATTTATTAATTTTTATGGGTTTAGGAAAATCAAGGAAATTGATATTGGATAAAGTTTCATTTATATGGGAAATGATGATAAAACTCCTCTAAAAGATTTAAACTTATAAGATAAAGTTGAAATATAAGAAAGCTTTTTAAAATATTGTGTTGATAAAGTTGAAATATAAGAAATTTTTTTCTTTATAAGATGAAGTTGTGTTGAAAGAATTTAACCTTGAAAATTCAAGTTAATATATATGAAAATATTATGAGTGAATTTTCTAATATTCAATCCAATGAATTTTACTATGCCATATTTGTTTTGGTTATATTGATAAGGATATTGATTAAGAATAGTTTAGTAGGGATATTGTCGAATTTTCAGTTTGTGAAAGTTGTTTTTATAGAAAAATGACTGAGTTTCTTTTTCCCTCAAAGGCTAATAAAAGTAAAAAAAAAAAAGGGTTTTTTATATAATCCAATTTGATATTGGTGGTTATATGAGTGTGCATATTAGAAATAATCATTCTTATTTTATTATATTTATTGATGATTTTTCAAGATTTGGAAAGCCATATCTTTTACATAATATAAATGAGGCAATAAAATTTTTATGTATTAAGCAATTCAAGTTAGAAGTGGTGAATATCATTGGTAGAAAGATTCAGATATATTTTTTTAAAGTAGGAATTAATATTAATTTGATTTGTTTGATGATTTTATAATAATAATAATGATATTGTTCATTTTCTTAATATGCCATATATGTTTGAATAGAATGGTGATGCTAAAAGGTGCAATAGGACCTTATTAAAAAGGTAAATTCTATTTTAGCTATTGCCAATTTTTCTACTACTTTTTGGATGAGTTCTTCTCACTATTATTTACATTCTAAATAATGTTCATTGTATGAGTATTGAGAAGACTCATTATGAACTTTAGATTAGTAAATAATTTAAGTTGAATTATGTGAAAGTTTAGGAGTTGTGTTGCTCATGTTATTAGACCTGATCCTACTAAAGATAAAGTTGTAGCGAAACTAAAAAGGTGTTTGTTTGTTGGTTATCCAAAGTAATTAAAAAGGGATAGGTTATATGATCCAATAGATAAGATGATTATTGAGAACATGAATGTGAACTTTATTAAAGAATATTTTGATTATAATAAAATTCTCAAAAAGAAGTCATCCTTGAAGTAATTATGAATCAGTTTGTAATTTCTCAAAAGTTAGTTATATAAAGAGATACAAAAAAAATTGCACAATTTTTATGGAAAAACCCATCAGAAATCATGAAAAGCTTGTTAGAAATCAAGTTTTCTGGCAAACGACAGTCGTCAGTGAAACTATGGTCAGAAATTTATTTTTGACAGATTTTGAGGGAAAGGCTTTGTTATATAATCTTTTTTTTTTCTAATTTATCCATTGTAAATTTGTCGACAATCGATTGATAAAGTTGTAGGAAATTTATTGGAAACTCCATCCAAAAAAAAAAAGGAATCCATAAAAAAATATAATTTTTTAAAATTTTATTTAATATAATTTTTTTAAATTCTATTTTTTATTAAAATAATTTTTATTAGTATAAAAATCTTTTAAATATTTTTAATTCTAATTTCTAAAAATAATATTTAATTTATAATAAAAAAATTAAAATACGACATACATGAATAAGTATAAATATATAAAATTAGTGAAATAATTCATAAGTTACATTATTCAAATGAATGATGTATGAAACATATTATTCAAATAAAAACATAAAAATATAACTACAATATAAGATCAGAGAATAACTGAACATTAGTCTCCTGATCTCAGGTAGTATCCTGTTGTTGCTTCTACTGCAGCTATCTAGGACCCCCAATTGGTGGTGCTCAAATCGTCGGCTGTAGGGGTGGTTGCGTTGGCTGCGGATACATACAAATAAGAGGAGGCTAGTAGGAGGTAGGGGTTGGTGGTAGTATGAATAAGGATGAGGTGGAAGAGGAGGCAGCATATGTTGACTCTGTTGTTGTTGTTGAGTCTGAATAAGGTGCTTCGTTTGAGCAAAAATAACCTATATTTTGCATCTTAGTTGTAGTATGCATTAACTAGTCCAACATAGCATGTGGCACGCTATCAATGTGAGATGCAATTACTAATGTAGCCATCCCCATGGTAGCTTTGGACCTTAACCCATAGATCCATTCATTCTTGGTTCCATCGATAGTGTCTACCCATAAATCACGATCAGATGGCCTCGTTACATCACCAACAATGTCCCCAGAGCCCTCAAAACGTCTCTATGCCTGAGTCTGGGCCTAGTCCTCCTTTTTTTTTTACTAACGAACGAACAATACATTTGTAACAAAAATACAAGTAAGGAGAAACTACTTATATAGGACTATAGATCTCGAGGCGAGACCTACTGACCTTCCTTCTAGGTGTAGGTGTGATAAAACAAGCTGTCCATTGATGGCTTGACCATAGTCCACATATCTACACAATATGAAAATTTTCATGGATAAATAGGTTGTCGTATGAGCATAACTACAATAATTTAAGTGACATAAATGACAGTAAGTTAAAATAATCTTACCCTACACAACCTATGCTCTAATACAGGGATGGACCTACCAATGTGCATGGAAGAACCTTGTCTAGCTGTATTCAAGGCCTTGTTCTTCTTATTTTTCTTGGACTTGGATTTGAATTTAGAATTCTCCCAATACTTTAGAAAATCTTCCCACTCCTCGTCCATTGTCCAACCAGGTTGAGTAGGCATTTTCTTTCGCATTTCATCCATCATATCTTTCATTTTGTTAAAACCCTTATGATTGAAATACTTCCACATGTCCTTCTCATAAGAATTGTTTCATTTCCAATACTTCTGTAATAAAAAAACAAGGAAATTGTCAAATAGTTAATGAACAGTTTAAAAAAATAAATTTAAATTACAAAGTATTAAAACTTTATCCCAAACTCTACTTATAACATCATGCCAAAAATAAAGTTCATAATCAAGAATACTTATCCCATCCTGTATGACATAAAGGTCTTTTGGGGACCAAGTACTAGTACCCCAAAGAGTGGAGGCTATTTAGAGGTAGATGTTGCTTTTAAAAATGGAAGCACCATCTGTGAAGGAGTTTCAGTTATCTCTAGGGACGGGTCCTATTACTGCTACTACGATTGCATTTGCGACAATGCCTGTGCAAATGGCTACATCAAGCTAGAAGTAGGTCACGATATAGGCATGAAATTGTAGCCAAGAAGAGTAACAACTGGGGACTCTAGCTAGCAGTCGTAGGCGAATTGCTACCAAAGGAAACATGGAAAAATGATCATTATCCTCTACCTCCTCATTTAGTACCTCTGTGATTTGTCATATACAAATATTTACACATGATATAATTAGAAAATCATTATATAAATTGAAATATGAATAAAATAATTTAGCACTCATATATACAAGTAACAAATTAACATGTCACACATCAAATGGTAGTATCATTTGTTTGATTCCTCCTTTGCATCTTCTTCATCATTATCTTCTTCTTCATCTTCATCAACATTGCCCTTTTGTTCTACATCTATTAGCCTATCCACCTCATTATATCCACCATCTTCATCATCTAAGCTAATAATTGAATCATTTATTAGAATTAATTGAGGTGCATATGAAATATATGATCGTTCTAGTAAATATGTTTAATTGTGTGTTTATCCTCAACCATTTTGCAAGGCTTGTTTTTACAACAACCTACCAACCTTGCTTATTTCTTTGTTCATGGGTATAGTGCATAATACACTTGTGTTGCTTATTGTGCAACAACGAACGGATCATACTTAGCATATTGTCCTGTATGTTTGATTTCACTTATGCCATATTGTAGTTGTACTCTCATACCATAACCTAACATGGGATCAAACCATTCACAGTGGAAAAGTAACACCCTTTTAATAGACAATCCTAGATACTTAAGTTGTACAATCTCTTTAAGAATTTCATAAAAGTCATTTTCCCCTGTTGTAATATTCCTTGTGCCTTTCACACATACTCCACTATTAACTATTTTTTTCCTTGACTTCATCAACGTGTGTGGAACTTATATCCATTAACAAAATACATTGGAAATGTTTTAACCTCCTTTAGAAGATCCCAAGCTAAATCCAATAGATATTGCTTGACCACACCATTTGAGGGATTGTAAACCTGAAAATAACATAATTTCATATCAAAATTTCATCATATATCTATAAATATTGTCATATAAGAAAAGTAATTATTAGTTATACTTACAAAAGAGCGAAACCAGGAAATGAACTGAGCATTGATCATTGTTTCAATGTCTTTATCTTGCATTTTTAGGTACATAGTAGTCAACCAATAAACAAACATAATAGGGGGAATAACAATTTAGGAAATTAGAATTTTAAAATTGATGAAATCAAAGTTAAAGATATGGAATGATTTATTAAGATAGTTGTAAAAATACTTCCTCTTTAAATGGCTTTAATTCTTCACAATTTGAAAGCACGCTTATTGTGGTTAATTTCAATTCTTTGTTATCCAAACATCTCTCTTGGCAAAACCTAGTGGAGCATCTTGAAAGATTGAACATGGAAATAATAGGCTCTAAGGTTGTATCTTTGCTCCAGTCATCATTCTTACCAATTTGTGTGCTTTGACATTGTACATCAATGCTAAAATAGTATTAATAAAATTGAACTATCTCCTTAGTCAAATAAGCTTCACATATACTTTTTTTGAGTCTAGCTCTATTACTAAATTTCTTCTTTAACCTATTAAGGAATCTCTTTAATAGATACATTCATCGATATTGCACAGGGTTGACTACCTTTGTTTCGAATGGCAAGTGAATAAGCAAATGCTCTTTTGAATCAAAAAAACTTGGTGGGAAGATTTGTTCAAGCTTGCATATAATCAAGGGAATATTTGTTCCATTTGGAGCAATTCTTTTTATCACAGGACCATTGAGCATAATTCCTTAAAGAATTGACTCAACTCAATTAAGGCTCTCTATACAGGATCTAAGAGTCCAAAACAGGTAATAGGAAGTAATCTTTCCATAAAAAAATGACATTCATGACTTTTCATACCAAGTATCTTATTATCGCCTACATCAACACACCTATCTAATTTGGAGGCATAATTATTAGGCATCTTTAACTCCTTGACCCACTCACAAACTGCCCTTCTCTCATCCAAGCTTAAAGTGTAAAAGCTTTAGGTTTATATATTTTTTCATTTGCAGCCTCTGTAAGCTCCAACCCCTTTCTTCTATAGTATTTTAGCAAATCCAACCTTACCATAATATTGATTTTGGTTCTCCTTTTAACATCCATCACAGTATAAAGTATATTATCAAATACGTTCTTCTATTTATGCATAATATCAAGATTGTGTCAGAGTAAGTTAGATTGCCAGTATGACAAGTCCTAAAAATTGGATTGCCAGTATGGCAAGTCCCAGAATTTTCCTCTTAGTCTAATTGTGATCCACCCCATATCCCAGCATCCCGATTGGCTAAGTTTCAGTTACTTTGGAGTGGAACAAACTTGATCAAAAACTTATTCATCAGTTAATCTTAAAAGTGGTTCAGATCTACTTACTCTATTTTTGATGAAGTTATTCTTGTTTCTTCTATAATGATAATGTTTCTTCTATAAGGATGACCATTTGATAGAAATTACCCATGACAATCAGACCATGATTGTTTGCTCCTATGCTTTAAAGTGAATGCTTTTGTGGAAACCATAAATATTAGGGAAGCTAATTTTCTAGCCATTTGCCAACCAAATCATATACATGAAAGTCATTAATGGTCCACATCAATGTGGCCTTCATTTGAAAGTTTTGCTTCATTGAAATGTTACATGTTGGAATATCATCACTCCACAAAATGAATAACTCATCTATTAATGGCTGTATGAACACATTAATTTTACTTTTTGGATTTTTTAGACCTGAGATGATTAAGGTTAGGAACATATATGAAGTTGTCATACATATATTTAGAGGTAAATTGTAAGGAGTGACTATTACTAGCCAACATGAATATAGTGTAGCGTTATGATTGAATAGAGTGAATCCATCAGAACATAACTATAGTCCTACATTTAGAAAATTGTCTACAAACTCTGGGTACTTTTGGTTAAATTATTTCCAAGCTTCTCCATTCAAAGGATGACACAAAACTGTCGCCTCCCTTCGATTCTCATGATGCCATGTCATATGAGAAGCTAACTTTATGAAAGTATATAACCTTTGCAACCTAAGATTAAAAGCGGATAATACATTCTCTTGAATGGAATTTTTTTGCTATTCTAATCTGTCCTCCATACCTTTTACCAAGATGAATTACAAATTTTACATTCTTTATCCAATCTAGCCTCCTTGTAAAACAACATGCACCCTTTTATACAATAGTCTATTTTATGATGCCCCAATCCTAACTTCTTCATTAGCTTCCATGTTTCATAAAAGTTAGGAGGAATAATATTATCAAATAGGTGTGTCTTAATCATAAGTTACATAATCTGATCAATAGAATTCTGTGATAAGTTGAAGTTAGATTTGATGCTTAACATCTTTACTGCTAATGACAATTCTGAATGGTCAATACAACCTATCCATAATGGTCAATGTACAGCTTTTAACATTTCATAAAATTTTTGGACATTCCTATTTGGAGGCTTATCTACATTATGCTCAAAGTGAGTTGCAACGTCTAGCCAACCAACATCCAGTACTATGTTCTCACACCACTAAAGATTATTCATTTTCTATAGATCTCTCTTTACTATGATCAGTTCACCATCAATAATCATATTTAAATCCAAATCTATAAATCAACTTAACTTCATCATGAGATAAAAATTTTCTACATTTATGTTTAGAGTATGAACACCTTATTCGATCATCATGTAAATAAATTAGTTGAATTTTTGTAAAATCGATGAATTCTTCCACTCCATTAAGAAAATTCATCTTATATTCTCTACGTCCTAGAAGAAGTCTATCATACATCCACCTACAGTGTTTTGAAATTTTTATATTATGTTCATCAAAGTTAATTAAAATAGGAGAAAATCACTATATATTGATGGAAATATATAGGAGAAAATATTTACAAAATTTTCATATTTCATAAATAGTTCCATTATTATATTTTTTCCTAATTAATAAATAATAAATAATAACTAAATCTATTTAGGGAGTTAACAATTAATAGCTACAAGACATTTACTAATTTCAAGAATTAACAAAATCAAAATATATATATATAATTTCTAAAATAAAAATATGTTCTAATTAAAAGTATACGTGATTCTTAGAGTAATTTCAACAACACTATTAAGTATGTCATATAACTACTTAATCATATAGAATCTAATTCAAAAAATATATAATTCCTAAATATAAGTCACCAATTATAATTAATCAATCGTAATTCAAACATATAAGATAATATAACTAATAGTTAAAAATTAACTTTAACAAGAAAAAATTGTGAATAATTAATCAACTACTAATTAAAAATATATACCAACCTCAGTATTCAAACAAGAAAAGTGACAAAAAAGTTGGTATAGAAGAAGTCTAAAATTAAAGAAAGCAAGATAAGATAAACCAATTAACCCGTAAAACATGTAATAATTAAACAAAAACAATCGGTGTAAATGTAAAACAAAATAGTTCCAGAATTCGGACCATATGGCCTCCTTTTCATGTTTGATTTTCTCACCAAACTTCATCCAAAATTGAGCATCTTTGCCTATTAAATTAGTTCACAAAGCCAGCTTGTGACATATAGAAAGCAGAAGAAAATCAAAATAAGCTATAGATCACATGCCTAATGATTTAAAAGTTTTTGAAATTTCTAACGAATTTTTCTGTTAGAAATCTATCGTACATTAAAATTTATCAAAAAATTTGGCAATTTTTTTAAAAAATTTGTGCCTTAGTTCTAACAGATTTTAGTATACAATGGATTTTTGATGAATTTTTTAAATATTTCTAATTGATTATTGTGGTATGTAACTGTTGACGTCGGATTTTGATAATGATCCAAACTCCAACCAATGGGAGGATTCTTACGAGATATCTGACCTTTGTCTAGTTCAAATGCAGCAAAATAACAAGATAAACAAAGAAGAAGGGAAGAGTAGAGAAGGAGATACAAGATTTAACGTGATTCGGCCAAATCTAGGTATCACCAGACCCTACGTCCACTGTAGCGTGATATTGAAATGGTGTTTTTATAGAGTTACAACACTTAGATTTTCCTCTCTATTTTGGCAGAGTTTTTGCTGGTTTTTCTAGGATCCTCTTTTACAGAAGGCTCCTTCCTCATATTTATAGAGGAGAGGAGGTTACAATGGTAATTATATATGTAATAAATCTATTACATTAGCATTTAATGTGCAAGACAGAATATACAGACTAAATCTCCTTTTTCAACTACTGTAAATTGTCTTCTGCAAAAGGGCCCTATTTATCCGTTAGAGTAAGGCAAGACTTGGTCTTCTGTCTAGCGAGTTATGCGTCACTACTGCCACTTTGCTGACCGGATCGCACAATCTGGGGTCATGCAGATCATCAGGAAGGAGACGTCAAACTTGTTCTATCAAACTCGAGTTTGAGCCGAGGCGTCGTGCTCGCAATGCATATTGAAGGTGTAGTGATTTGGATAGTTCTTCTGACTGGTCCTTTTGTCGCTCTTGGGCATTTTGCACGTTCATCTAAGATGAATCGATTTTTACATATAACAGTAACCAATGACCTTTTCATTATCGATCGATTTTTCAATGGATTTCTGATGGAAAAATCAGTCGGAAATTGTATAATTTTTTGTAGTGAGAAGTGTTTTCTCATAAGATAAAATGTTATAGGCTAAGAGGAAAGTGAAAGATATTGATTCATATCATAGTCAAGCCTCTAGATAATAGAATTATATGCCAAGGAGTTATTGAAGCATATGATTTTATTTAAAATCATGAGGATTATTGAGTATATATGAAAATAATGGGAGCTAAAATTGTTATTTTGATTATCTAAATAAACAATATTCTTTTGACTCATAGATGTGTGTTTTTGTATGACAAAAAAGGTTAACTTTTTCATATGATAAGTATGAAAGATCTAGATAAAACCTCTAATATTCTTAGTATCAAAATTATTATGAAGATGACATAAAAGTGAATCAGTTTATCTTAAAAAATTTATAGATACTCCTTTATATTGGCTTAAAATGGATTATTGTTGTGATGATTATATTCCTCATAACTTGTCAAAGAAGTTATAAAAGATTATCTCGTTATTTCTTAAGATAGGCTTAATGAAGCCTTATTTTTGTATGATTCTATCATGATACTTCTTAAGATAGGCTTAATAAAGCCTTGTTTCCATATGCTTCTGGTTGAAGAAGCTTTATATGTTCTTTATGTGCACTGGGCTTGATTTTGGCTATTACGTGGAATTCTTATTAGATTCTAATCTTGTCTTGTGAAGAGTCAATAGGAAAAAGGTAAAGCAAGCATTTGAAGAATATTATGTCATGTGATTTGATTGATTAATTTGATTAGTTATAACTAAATAGTTGTTTAGATTTTGATCATAAGGTGTGTGGATATACAAAAGTTAATTACTATACTTGTGTTTATGTTTGAGGTGAATATGCCAAAAAAATTAGGAAAAAAAAACCAAGATTATATATACCAATCCACTATGAAGACTAAGTATGTTGCTATTAATATAGATTTAGAGAAATGATATATCTTATGAAATATTTTGATAAGGCTTCATATAGTATCATGTTTAGAGTAACCTATAGTAATCTTTTATGATAATTCTTTAGTTGTGACAATTATGAAGGATCTTATGAGTTATTCTAAGGCAAAGAATATTGAAGGCAATATAATTTGTTTAAGAAAGGCTAGAATAGCAAAAATTTATTATAGACAAAATATTATTGATAATTTAACATATCCATTCACTAAGACTCTTGGTATAATTATATTCAAAATATGAATTTGATTCCTTTGTGATACATGTATTCTAAAATCAATGAATGCCCCAATATTTAACTTCTCTATCAAATATATACTGCATGTATATAATGGAGGGTCTTGATAGAGATGAAGGGTTGGATCCTAAATTGTTCAAGCTTATGAAATGCTTGGAGTGCATCTCCTTAGTGGCTAAGACTCAAATTGAAACACAGCTTTAACCAAGTTGTCAAATTTTAAGTATGAAATGAACATATTGATGTTTATTCCATGGAATTAGCTTTGTAATGGCTTTGTTGATTGCTCATGGTTATGTCCAAAGATACAACTTATCTATTAGGTCTGTACTTGTGAGTATATACGAGATGGTCTTGATAGAAAGAGACAATTAGATCTCAAATCGTTTATGCTTATAGAATGGTAAGAGGCACATTTTCTTAGTGGCTAATGCTCAAAACGAAACACAACTTTAATTGAGTTATTAGATTTTGAGTATGATATGAATAGAGACCAATCTAAGATTCAATTCAGTCTCTAATTAGATGGTATATATTTTATATAAGCCCATGATGGCTACATAAAATTTATGCATATAAAATATATACTAGAAGATTTAAAATAATACTTATTATGATGACCTTATAAAAATTCTTTTATGCTTTGAAACCAAGTGGGAGATTTAAAAATTTTAATGGTTTCAAATATTAATTTTGTTGGTTTTCAAAAAAGTTTTAATTCATTTAAAGTAGAGAAATTCAAGATACATTGACTATTCACTTAATGTAAAAGAAATTCAAGATACATGTTCTATTCACTTAATATGAAATTCTAAATAAATGATTTTAATGTTATAAGGAAATTTGTTTTAATGGCCATAAATAATGAGTTTGGTGCTTGAATGTGGACAAAAATTCATAAATGAGCTATAAGTTATCATGACCAATGATACACCTACACTGGAGATTAAGAGTTTTGGACTTTTCTATAAATACCTCCACTGGTCCTACAAATAAAATATGTAAAATATTACCTGATTAAAAGTAGCAAACTAATCACTTATAGAAAATTCTTATATTAATATTATTGTATTTATATCTTTTAGCTTACATTGAGAACTATGCATTTCGCATATATAGAAAAGATCCATAATATGCGGAGAAAGTTCGAAATCTTTGAAGATAGTTCATGACTTCGGAAGAGATTTGTACTTTATAAAGATTAAGAAAAAAATGCTATCATAGATAAAATTTTGTTAATTAAGTTGAAAGTCATATTCCTATAATATTAGTGGATAACCTTTTATGATTATTTCATTTATGGTTAATTTCCTTATTTTGTATTATGTGAGAATCTCTTATTTTTTACAACATCAAGTTAAATCTGAGTTATTAAAAATCATTTTTTTAAAAAATGGAATCTATAAAGTGAAAGGTTATGTATGAATGATTGTGAATCCAACTAATACTGACATGAATATAGAGAAAATTAGGAGTTCTTTTATAATATTCTGCTAAAAAATATAACATTAAAATAAGCATAATTATAAATATTAGAAAATTTCATTAACAAAAATTGAGTAGTTGGTACGTTTTGACTTTTGTCTACCAATCTAGACCTCGAAGTTCAAAGATGCCATGCTTTTGTATTGCGTTCTTGTACAATGTCCGGACTCTCGAACGATTTCCAACACAGCTTGGTCTCGATTAAAATGAATGATTGTGGCCATTGAAGGAACTTGATCAAGATTTGATTAATATGCAATGTTTGCCCTGTAAAAGTTATTACTTTCGTCGGCAAACTAAGGCAGGCAGCCCACTTGCGTAGGATTTTTGTTTAATAATTCACCATTTCTCGTTAAGGCCTCATCATGTAGGGAAAGTAGGAAACATGATGCATCATACATGTAACACACACTATCTTTTAATCTATCTCACTTTTGAATTCTTCTTCTACTTGTCGTTTTGATTTAGTGCAAAAAGTGAAACTGCTCAGTTTCACTCCATGTGCAATGGGGACGATTTATATTGGCGTTATTAGTGGATAGAAGATCGTATTCTTATATTGGAGGAGAGTTACCTTCAATTTCAATTTCAATTTGGAGAATTTGAACAATGAGACATTTGGAGTTTACTATAAGCTAGAAGCCTAATGTCCAAGGATGGTTAAGCAGAAATAGGAGATGACACAATTTAAAATAATTTGTGATCTCCAATTATTCAATTAGTAGCCGATTGATTGAGATTAAGTAAAGAATTAATATTTAATATAATTTAATCCAAGCTGATCGATCGCCCATACCTGATCGATCGACTTAGGATATAAAATATAATCAATTGAAAATTTTATGAATCAATTATTCAATCAACATATGATAAAAAAATATGATCAAATTTACATGAATAATGTAACATTAGCAATCATTTAGTAAGATTTTCGCTCTGTTGCAGATACATAGTAATACCTCTTTCGACCAAAAGCATACTAATTAATATGTTCGACATTTATATATACTAATATGTATCCTTCTTTTTGAATTATCTTTACACACTTATTAAAACTTTGTTGAAATAGTGATTTAATCGTCAGAATATGCTCAATAAACCACTTCTATTGTGTATAATTGACTTGCAAGTGATTTAGCAATTCCATTTGGCTTCTCCAATCATTTTTACTTGTTGAAATGTTTTAACTATTTGCACGTGAAAACTTTTACTTATCTTTTGTTTCAAATAAAAAAATAAATTAATGAAAAATTAGATGCATGAATATTTTTTTTTTTTGCATGATTCTATTTTCAAATAGATATTAAATTCTCTTTTTTATATATATATAATTTGAAACAAAAAGTTAGAGTTTGAAAGTAAAATATTTGATTTCTATTCGATTTAAAGGTTGGACAATTTTTTCTGGAAAATGTAAAATGAAAATGATAAATTCATTGAAAAATTTAAGTGATCCCATTCAAATATAAATTCAAATTGAGCCAGTTAGTACCTTTTTTGCATATTATTAGTAAAAGACTCTACAAATAGCATTGCTAATTGTCTTAAAATAATTGAGCCAGTTAGTACCTTTTTGCATATTATTAGTGTGGTTTAAGATAATTAACAATGCTATTTGTACAGTCTTTTACTAATAATATGCAAAAAAGGTACTAACTGGCTCAATTTGAATTTATATTTGAATGGGATCACTCAAATTTTTCAGTGAATTTATCATTTTTTTTCTATTTTACAGAAAAATAAAAACGTTGAACCCTTATATCGAATAGAAATCAAATATTTTACTTTCAAACTCTAACTTTTTGTTTCAAATTATAATAAAAAAAGAGAAGGTAATATCTATTTGAAAATAGATTCATGCTAGCTAGTTAGCAAGCATGCTTGTTCAATAGACGTATGCCCTTGTCCTCTCCTCCACTCTGAGTGCATTCACAGACAAGTCACACTGTTGAAAGGAATCGAGCTTTTAGCTTCACTTGGATGGTTCTTGCATCTGCTTGTTCTTTTCCATTACCAGTGGAATGCATTAGGCTAAACAGAGGAGTAGGACAGGGCCATCATTATTATTTGGAAGCTCATGTCACTCGAGCAACGTTAATGATATATTTGAACAGTAAAGAACGGAGGAAAATGTTGGAAAAGAAGAATATATGGTAACTTTTTTATTTTTTTGAAGTTTTAATTAAAGAGGATAATCTAATGAGTTTTTTTTTTTTAATTAATATCTCAAAATCCTTCAACATCCTTCACTCTTCATTATTTTATCTCCTTCAATTTAAAAATTTTTGATAGATTTTTCAAATATTCAAATAAAAGAAAAAAATATCTCTTAATCATTTATTTCCCTCATTTTTTATTTTATTTTTTATTTTCTTGTATTGTCTTCCTTTTTTTTTTCTTTTGTAACTCCCAAAATTACTATAAATATATGAATACGATTATACATACACAAATGCAGTTAACAAAAGAGAGAGAGAGAGAGAGAGAGAGAGAGAGAACAATTATCATACTAAATATATTTATAGGACATTCATCTTTAATAAATCATTTTATCATCACTCATTCTTTTGACCTTCATAATGCACATTTCACTTGCACTTTAAGAACTTTATAGGACATTCATCTTTAATAAACCATTTTATTATCACTGCATTAACGAACTTTGGTTCAATTATTACATTGATTAGAAAATGTCTTTTCTTGGTAGTGCACCTAATGTCATATACGAAATTATAAATTCATATTTTTGATATATATATATATATATTTATATTAATATATTTTTTATTTTATAAATATAATTGTTGACGTCGGATTTCGATACATACGGATGGTCTCAAAATCTGGCCAACGAGAGGAGTTCGGGGATCCAATGCTGCTTCTGAAGTGTAAAAAGAGACGGACCGAGAGGAAGAAGGAAAGGGAGATGCAGTGTTTTTAACGTGATTCGACCAAATTCGGGCGGTACCGGACCTTACGTTCACGACGGAGATTTTATTAATGTATTGAGAATTGATTTTAACAGAGTTTCTACTTACAGAGTTCGGCCTCTCTCCCCTCTTCTAACAATGCAATCTTATATATAGAGGAAGGATGAGTTACATGCATAAATTACAAGCTACAGTTGTGTTACATCAAGATATAAATAGAAAAGATAGTAAAAGACTCTAATCCAGCTGTTGCAGGATATAGGTTGCGAGATAGGCCCCTCTTGGTCGGCTGTTGACTTGCGTCTGTCTGCATCTGTCGCTTGGCGTTGCTTTATCATGCGAGTTGCTTGGCATTCTGAGTGAGGATTCCTGGCTCGGGATCGTCATGAGAACCACTGTAGCGAGTTTAGTGCTACTGTAGCGGGGTAGCAGATTCGAATAGGATAATCGGCTACTTGTCGAGCTGGTCTTATGATCATCTCGCTGTATCACTGTCTCACAGCAAGCGAGATGAGACTTGCTTTACGAGATGATATCGGGATGACTTCGCTGTGCCGCTTTCTGACGGAGGGCGAAGCGAAGCTTACTGGACGCCTTTGGCAAGGCGAGGGGCTTGACTTTTATCATCTTGGGACTCGTTCTTTAGAAGCTACTTTTTGTCTATAACAATAATAAAATAATATAAATATATAAAAATATGAAATATGTGATAATATTTTATATGTCAGTCATTTAAATATATCTATATCAATTATGCATGAAAAATAAATCCACTTATTTGTATTACCGTGACATGTCAGCAGTTGAAAAAAGCATCCCCAACTACTACAAGCATTGCACACTCAGGCCAATGATACAAAACTATTAGTTTGTTAGTGAGTTGTTGAGGAATTATTTGAGGCCACCAAAAACAAAAAAGCAGGTGAAATTGGATGGCCGAATTGATGGTTATGGACGGATTAAGATTTAGAGGCTGCATTATTAGGGTGACCAATTCAACCAAAAGATGAGATTCTTGATCTTATAGATTGATATAAGTAATCTGTATGATGATTAGTCTGCATTCTTAAGGGGACCCTTGAAATGCATGATGTGAGGGAAGGGACGATCACAAGCCAAATCTTTGATGTGCAGTGTACCCAACAAGTCTTTCATTGATAATGGGAACTTCAATTATTGTCCTTGATATTTTGCCAATGACACATTACCTGTACAACAGTATAATAATCTACCAAAAAGCAGCAACAGTCCTTAATTTGCTGTTCTTCTGGAAATTCTGGAACCATCTGATCTTCACTTTGCTTCAACTATTTGTGCTTAGTCTAGGTATCTGTTAGTGGCAGAGCTTTTGAGGAATCTATGGGACCTTAGTCCCCCAAAATTTTTAAAACAATATTTTACTATCAAGTAATCATGTAAAAAAAAAATTAATTTTTTTTTATATAAGTCAATGTCGACACTTCAAGCGTGGATGAGATGAAAATAATTTTTTTTTATATAAGTCAATGTCGACACTTCAAGCGTGGATGAGATGAAAATTCATTTTGGTATTACTCTTATCTAAATTTTATTTGAATGTTTGTTGTCAAGAAAAGCAACTGCGAATGTAATTAAAGCATTGCCCAAAAAGTGAGCTTAAATTTGTGAAGCATCATAGTGGGTCACCCATTTTCTCCGCGAGTCGTTTTCACAAATCTGGAATAAGTCATGATGCCTTGGTCTTAATAACTATATCACTACAATTAGATTGCGATAATGCAAAGTTTCAGAAAAAAAGAAAAAACCCAAAAAGGCAATGTTTGTGGCCGGGAATGGTTTCCTCATGTAACGTCACGTGCAAACAAACGCTGTTAGACGCCAATCAACATGCAACCATCTCATCCTTTCCGCTGAAATTCCCTAAACCCACACCACACAACATAAAGTACATCCTCAAGCTGGCTTTTAGCCCTTCATTCTATCAGTAATGTCCAAATAACCACTCATTTTCCTTTCTGTCGAGTTGGTGTTCTTACAGAAGAGGAGCCCATTTTAGTAATTCAACAATTAATTCTGATCATTAATTGATTTGAGCTTCAGACTTTATCCTCATTATTCCCGAATATGGTGTTCAGTTCTGCGTTTAACTTCTCATTTCAAAGAATTTCGGAAGAATAAAAAGTAACCACTTTTTCTTCCCTGAAGAATACGCAAAAGGAATGGAAAAGAAAAAAAGATGAAGCCTAACTGATTCAATCTTTTCTTGCCTTTTCTGATTCTTCATCATCATCAAGTGTAAAAAACAGAAACTGCAGTAGTTATTGTAAATCTGTCTGCCATGGGGGATCGTGATCAGGAGGAGAAAACTATACCTGTTACTTCCGATATGGCTGTGAAGAAGAAAGTGCTTCTTTCTACTGCCCTGAAGAGAACTAGCGAATGGTATGTTTATATGCTTCTGAACTCTCAAAATTCTTCTTCTTTCTACTGCCCTGAAGAGAACTAGCGAATGGTATGTTTATATGCTTCTGAACTCTCAAAATTCTTTCTTTGGTGTGTCTGCCTTCATATATATGCTCAAAACTTGATTCTGTAATGTGCTTCAGTTGCTTTTACGTTCACAGAATGAGAATTACTGAAACCTTTGTTTCTGAAAACTTCTCACAGGATTTTTTCTCAGGAGATTCCTAGTGATGTCACCGTTCAGGTTGGAGAAGCCTCCTTTTCATTGCACAAGGTATTGAACCTATTTTAAAAGAGTCAATGACTATTCAGTTGCATGTATCAGTCAATCTACTGCTACCTACTTAATTTTGTACACCAATTGCTTATTTTTTTTCTCTGTATATAGAACTTGGCACATAAATTAAAAAGCAGTAAGTACAAAGTAAAACAATTGTTATTTTGGTTGAGTTGAATTCATATATGAACCTTGTTCTGTAATTGCAGTTTCCCTTAGTCTCTAAATGTGGATACATTAGGAAACTGGTCTCGGAATCTAGTGATGCTGATGTTTCACTCATTGAACTACCTGATGTTCCTGGTGGAGAAGAAGCATTTGAACTGGCAGCAAAGTTCTGCTACGGCATAAATTTTGAAATAAGCATAGAAAATATTGCTATGCTCCGCTGTGTGGCTGAGTATCTTGAGATGACAGAGGATTACTCAGTTGGAAACTTGGTGGGAAGAACTGATGCCTACTTGAACGAAGTGGCACTAAAGAGCCTTGCAGGGGCAGTATCAATTTTACACACATCAGAGAACCTCCTTCCAATAGCAGAGAGAACGAAATTGGTAAGCCGCTGCATAGATGCCATTGCATATATAGCCTGCAAGGAAAGCCAGTTCTGTACTTATGGAAGTGGTGAGGGGGGCACTGAGGGAGTTGTATCCTCCATGGCAGCTAATCAAAGGCCCGTAGTTGACTGGTGGGCTGAAGATCTAATGGTACTTAGAATTGATATTTTCCAAAGGGTTCTGATTGCAATGATGGCAAGAGGGTTTAAGCAGTATGCTATTGGTCCAATTTTGATGCTGTATGCACAGAAATCTCTTCGAGGTTTGGTGAGAGCTCTTACCAAAGAGATAAAATGTTCAAAATAAAAACGGTTTCATTAGACTAAATTCTTGCTCCTTGATTCAGGTTGTATTAATCTAGACAGCAGATAATGATAAGATCAATTTCGTTCTCCACTTATTAAAATTTTTTAATCAAATCATTTTGTTAACTTACTAATTGTATGGCTAACATAGATACTGGCATGGCATCCTTTTTTGACGTGGCCACGTTAGCTGCTCGCTTACCATTCCAACATCAGTTAACAGAAGAATTTGATTGGAAAAAAATTATAGGGATGAAGGACAAAATTGATCTTAAAATTGTCTAAATAACTAAAATGATATTTTCTGAATTATTAAGGGACGAAATATAGATGTTTAGTCTATTTCTTATGTATTAAATCTTGAATTCTTTTTTATGGTGCAGGAAATGTTTGGGAGGGGAAGGAAAAATATTGAGCCAAGACAAGAGCACGAGAAGAGAGTTGTTTTAGAGACTATAGTGAGTCTTTTGCCAAAGGAGAAGAATGCAATGTCAGTCAGCTTTCTTTCTATGTTGCTCCGAGCAGCAATATATCTGGAGACAACAGTTGCTTGCAGGCTTGATTTGGAGAAAAGGATGGCCATGCAGTTAGGACAAGCCGTTTTAGATGATCTTCTTATTCCTTCTTATTCATTTACAGGGGACACATTGTTTGATGTGGATACAGTTCAGCGGATCATGACGAGTTACCTTGAATCTGAAGCTGGAAATCGTCCGGTCTACAATGCAGATGATGATTATTTTTCTTCTCCACAGAGTGATGTGGAGAGGGTTGGAAAGCTGATGGAGAATTACCTTGCAGAAATAGCCACTGATCGGAATTTACCTGTTTTGAAGTTCATTAGTCTTGCTGAACTAATTCCTGAACAATCCAGGGCAACAGAAGATGGGATGTATAGAGCCATAGATATCTATCTTAAGGTGAAGTCCTTTATCAATATGGATCTATGCAAAATTTAATTCATATTTATTTAGGTCGCATACTTGGTAGGAGCAAAAATAGAAGTACATGATGCAGGAAAATATGTTAGTATTCATGCCCTGATCTATATTGTCGATTTCCACTCCTGCCTCTTCTCTGTCCCAAAAAGAACTCACTTCACATATTACAAACCAAGATGCCTGCCTTCTAGAGCAAATTCTTTCAGTACATCGAATTGCCTGCAGATTTAGACCTCATCTTAATTTATTTGTCATTGTCATATAATTGAACTTACAACAATGTCTTCTTTAAATTTAAGGAGTTACTTGTACCACAATTCTGATTCCTATACTACACTTACAGATTGTCACTCAATTGCACAAATGTTATGATTTGATATTAAACCGGTTTCACGTTTTCAGATTCTATCATGTATATATTAAGTGATAATTTGTATACAATATTGAGTGTAATTAATATTTTCCTTCTAATTTATGATATTGACATTGGAGTTATTATAAATTTATGCTGATAATATTAAACGTAAGATTTTTTAGGCTCATCCTGTTCTAAGTGACCTGGAAAGGAAGAAAGTTTGTAGTGTGATGGACTGTCAGAAGTTATCAAGGGAGGCATGCGCACATGCTGCTCAGAACGACCGGCTTCCCGTCCAAACTGTGGTTCAAGTCCTTTACTATGAACAGCAACGTCTTCGAGATGCCATGAATAATGGCAGTGCAGGTGTTGAACCTCCTTCAGTTCCTTCCAAGCTGAATGTATTCTCCAGTGATCTGCAACCAGTATCAAATGAGCTCGTGAGCTTACGGAGAGAAAATCAGGACCTCAAATTAGAGGTAGTGAAGTTGAAAATGAAACTAAAAGAGATTGAAAGAACCGCAGTTAAATCAGCAGTTAGCAGTCCGGTGACAAGTGCTTCACCTTCTTCTGCCGATAAGCCTCCTCTGCCTCGAAAATCATTCATAAACTCAGTGTCCAGGAAACTTGGAAGGCTTTCTCCTTTTCTACGTGCTGAACATTTCATGCCCTCCAAAGAACGTACAAAACCTAGTAAAAATCGTCGGCACTCTATTTCCTGAGTCCATTGAGCCTGGTCTCACGGGCATTGTGCATAATATAGCTATATATAGGTTCTTCCTTAGTTTTGTCAGAGGCTTGAAAATAGGACAGGTTTCATTTATGTGATGCAGGTGTAGATTATAATTTATATCATAAGTATCCTTCCGTAAGAACTATATAAATTGTAAAGATGGTGAATTTTTTTTTTCTAAAAAAGGAATTTATGAATGATACTTGTGTTTCAGTGAAGCTGTTTAGTGATAACACTAATGCTTTAGGAATAAGAGACTCCATTCAACACTGGTTAGTAATAGAAACAACCATTATTCTGCCATAATCATGTGCATAATAAGGGTTAGAAAAACATAAGCACCATGGAGATGCAAGAAGGAATCGATTCTAACATGATATCATACTAAAACAAAGAAGAGCATAAACACTTCATCTTACACAGAAAGTAAAGGGATATTATAACATTGATGAACATTACATTACAAGTGTTGCTACACTTGGGGAGTCTTTTATGTATATGAGAGCTCCAAATTACAAATAAGGGATGAAAGTCTATTTATGAACTTTTTTCATTGATCACATCTTTAAATATATATATTTTTTATGATAAATTTAGCCCACTCATGTTACTTGTAGAATACACTTTCACCTACTCATTCTTATTTTTCTTTTCATTGAAAGGGTGTTTTACCTAATGGCTAACATGCATGATATGAGTTTTCTAATTTTTTTTTTCTAAATTAACTATTTCAACAATAAGCAAGTTTAGTGTTGAAATGAAAATGGAGGGTAAGTTTCACAGAAGTTAACCAACAATAATAATAATAAGCTTGGCTTCCACTCCCTTTTTTTTTTTCTTTCCCTCTTTCTCAAAGAAATCATTCATCACTTGATTGAAAAATAATCAAATTGATTTTGTACAATACTGATGATTTTTTATTTTAATTTGTGCTTTAATGTCTGATGTGTTACAACATCTTGTTGAAATAGAAGATAGTTCTGCAATTAGGCTGATGCCCATAAAAAATTAGATAACTAAAATTCTCTCCAAGCTAAGGAAAAACAGTGATGTATATGATTTGATTCTTCGTCACAATTTTGACAATAAATTAAGAATAACACTGCACATATGATTGGGGCACTTCTTTATCACTTCTCAGATTTATTCATGCCAGAGACACTAGATCTTAAATAAATAAATAAACGAAACAGACCTTGAGATCACTGTAAACAGCAGTTAGTGGGGTCTGTCTTTAAATTATTGAGTCCTTCCTGATACAAAGCTTATAGAAAGCCGAGAAGAGTTCAAATGACAGCCTAGCAGACTCCGTCTAGTCTGTATATGTCCGAAACTGGTTATCATATAACCAAGAGGATCATGGTTTGGTCTCAAATCGTGACTGTGATAAAAGGTATTAAATTAAATGCGGTAAGTTATACATATATATTTTGCGACAGACCTTGGCAGAACATGTTAAAAGCTGATGAGTATTTTCAAGGGAATCTAGTGTCCATCTCATGGCAGACAGGAACAAGATGTCCAACTTCTTGTTGCCTAGAAAGTTTGTGAATGATTGTTGATATATGGATTAGACTAAAGAGAAAAGAAAAGAAAATTTGTCTACCTTCTTAATGCATTTTTGGAATTAAGGTTAAATGATCTGTTTGATGAGGGAAAATCAAGGGATTAACTATTCTCCAAAATATTGAACTAAAAAATAACAGAACATAAAGCCTAAATTAACAATTTTGTCCCCGAATTTATTTCGGCATGACAATTTCATTCTCAAAATTAGATAATGGTCATTAGTAGTCTCTCAGTTTTACTCGGTCTAAGCAAATTAGTTCCTCGGTCTACTGCAGTGGGGGGCCCAAACAAATCAACAGTTGCCTCCTATTTGCATTGATCCCCAACTAGAAACTTCACTTCATTGAATCCATACATTTGAATAAGTGGGGCTTAAAACATTGAAGTCTTTATTCGCCATGCATATAAAAGATATAGACAGAAGCAACCTCACCTCACTCATAAGATTGCCTCCTTGGAAAGCATTTATCTACAGCAACAAGATCACAGTCTATAAATAAGTAATTAATTATATCAACTTGGTTTCCTTGGTCTCGGAGAGAGAGAGAGAGAGAGAATACTAGTTGCTAATATTATGCACAAATGTCACTTAATGTATACATGGCAAAATACAATGGTCAGTTTAATCAAATTGTGACATTTGTATAATTGAGTAACAGATTATAAAACAAGAATAGGTTAGCTCTTCAATAAGACTAACGTCACATTATAGAATTTTTACTTTGTATAATTTGCTTCCAAAGCTAAACTGCAAGGTAGAAAATGATTTAAATGATTATCTGAAGAAGGATTAAATATATCATTTGTCTTCCAGACAGAGAGGAAATAACTATTAAGAGAGGTTCAGTGAGCTAATAGACAAGGCTGATCACCATAATCCAGAAAATGACCATTTCATGACTTTAGTGGCAACTGGCAACGATTATGATATCAATACAGTGACTGATTGCGAGAACAAGAAAACATCAGCCGCCTGTGAATGGTTTTGCAAGCTGGAGAACAAAAGTAAATCTTTATACAAGCCTTTCATCAAACCCCTCCACACTTAACATTCCACACAAACACATCCACAAAGTTAGTCCCAAAACAGCAGTTCAAATTATATATCACATTCACTTCAGAAATTTTGATTTCATTCTAAGTCATGTTCAGATTCAACACTTGGAAAATCCAAGGAGACTGCTTTAGTCTCTCATGTCTTGACCGTTCTTCAATATCTAAACTATTCCTAATTCCACTTAGTCCTTCCCTTCTTGTATCGCTCCTTGGACTTGTCTTGTTAGAACCAGTAGAAGAAGACGACAAGCTACGTCCAGAATACGAACTCAGTGCCGTCTCGGCTTTCTTCCTACGGTGGTTGTAACTGGAGGGCCCTAATGTCAGCTCAATTTCAGTCTCATCCATGAGCTCTAAAACTCCTTCACCTTCTGATTCTGCAATATGTTCCTCTGCTGGCCGTTCAAGATCAAATTTCATTTGAGGCTTTTGCTGTGCACTTATATGATGAGTATTTTGACTTAAATTAAAAGCATTCTTCAAGTTCCATCCCTGTTGGCTTAATTCAATGCCTCTGCCGTTTTCCATATTTTTCATGAGTATTTTCTGGATTCGATACAAACGATGAAGTTCATATACCTGTAAAATCATTCTTAAGTTAATTAGGATTTGTTAATGCTGCTTAAGGATATGAACAACTGAATTGACAATTAAAAAAAAAGAAAAAGGGAAAATTACCTGTTCTTTGAAAGTTTCCTCATGCTTCAGCAAGGCCATCCTCATGTTTTCTTTGTCGTATGGATTGATAAGCTTCTCCATCGGTTCCTTCTTATTGCTTCCGCAAAAGTGGACGATTATTACAGTTGGGTCTTCTTTCTGGGAAAGTTGTGTTCAGATGTGCATCTTCACTGCATAATACTGCTTCAGCTAGTCCACAATTATCTGTTGGAATGTGAAATGAGGAAATTTATAACTTAGAATGTACTTGTTCAATGAGAAGTTGTTTATGTAGACAGGAGAGGGTGGTGGGAGAAAAGACACTGCTATAATGACCTTGAAACACTAATACACAAAATGATGACATCAACTGCCTTTTAGTATAATTTGTCGGTTCCGTTTGCTTGCTCTCCTTCCAAAATTTTGGACCACAATTGAATGAACGCCAAAAAATAAAAATCTTCCGACAACTTTATGTGTTAAATCTTCCTGACTTGGTAATTATCCCCTCTCATATATATAACAATCTGATGTCATTATTCATGTTATCGTTCCTAACTTAGTAATAATTACTTCTCATACCCAGTATTAAAAATAATTCTTGAAGTGATATCATTAGAGTTAGAGCCATATGGAAAGTGGAAACGAATTAACTATTAAAATTTTTAACCCTTGCATTTCCTTTCTCTACCATCTTCATGGTATCTATATATATTCTGCAACCTGAAGTAATCTCCTTCTTCTATATATTCATATTTAAATAAACATTTGGCCTATCTCTAGATAATTAGCTCCTGTTATTCATGGAGTTCAAAAGAATGAAATGGTTTAGATAATGCCTTTGTATCACAATTAAGAGTTTAATATATGAAGCCTCTCAGCATAAGCCTGGCTTGATGCAAAACTGAATAATTCCTCATATATGCAACAGGCATATTGCAGACTTTCACTTCTCAGAATTTTTTTCCTTGCTTATCCAATATTGCTACCTGACAGTTAATTATAATGACCACTGATATTATAATTCCAAGAATCAACATATCGTTCTGGCTGATGAATAGGATATATAAGCAAATACAAAGCTGGACTTCTGACTTCTGAGTTGCATGGTCATTCAAGTTATGAAAATAACAAAGTCAATGTCGTATATATAATATGAGGTCATGGAGATTTTGCAAGCCAGAGGGAAAGGGGTAGCAGAGAACTGCAGTTTCAAACTTATAAAATTTTGACATAAATATGAAGAAGAAACTCTATTATAACTTGAATTTGATATTAAACTTCAAAAGATAGAACCAAACATAATTAAAAAAATTCAAGTCCTACTAGATTCCAACACTAGCTGTTGCAAGACAACTTAGTGTCTGACCTGTGATGTGAATCTTCAATGAGCCCAAGAATTAGCAATCTGTGTTCTGAGCAAACGACAGCAAAACTGATGAAGCTCTTTCAAGGCAACAGCAGAAACTTGCTTCTTTCAACTTAATTGAGAGACAAATTTGTTTTGTTGTGAAAGACTTTGCTCTCACATTCTCCATCAGCCTCTTCACTATATACTGCTGGAGATTATATATAACAGAAACTGTTGAAGAATGTAAGATTCTCTCTCAAAGACAGCACTCACAGAAACCAAAGTGCTAACGCATGAGAGGGTTTAGATTAGATTAAGAGGCATGCCAAACATAACCTGGTGTCTTGACCAATGCAATTCAAGTTTAGTGAAAGAGATGCCAGAGACTGGTCCAGCAATGCAGATACATTAAATTAAGTGTAATATATAAAAAAATGCATACACATTTATATAATTGCTGAGGATCACAACGCATTTGGTTTCGCTCAAGACAAATCATTAACCAAACAGCTTAGCTTGCTTAGGTGAATAATCACATGCACCTAAAATTTATACATAATTTAAAATATATAATTGTCTGAATTAAAAACTGCAGCATTATATTGAAATATAATTGAAGCGTGGCTTTGTATGATGGAGCTCAAGGTGGCATCTTTTCCATCGCCGACAAATAGATCTCGACCGTACGATTAGTGGGTATCTTTGATAACTGTCCAAACTCCATAACTAAGAATAGGCCCCAGCGTCACAAATCCAATTCTTGAAAAACCTTTCACATATGTAAGGGACAAAGAAATCATATTTTTATTTAAACATTGTATTATATATCATCATTAATGATAGAGCAAAAGAGCATTATTGATGTTTTTGTACCAGCGTCAGATGTTGATGGTTTGTAAAACAAAGAGAGTTGGTAAAAGAGTGAAGTTAATTACACATGTTTGGATTTGAGATTAGTCAAGTTCATATAACAAGTGCTACTATAAATATGATTAAATCTTTACGAAAATTTAAGTTGCTTTATGAAAGTGACTTGAAATATAGATATATTATGGAGGGAAAAATTGTAAATTTTCCTCTTTTAACTTTAAGATAATTATATTTAACACTTGTAACTATCAATTTTTATAATCACTTCCAAATTTATTTATAAGTGATAAATTATACTCATTTAAGATTTTTTTCTATAATTTTAAAAGGAATTTAAGTGCATTTATACTGATATAGAAATAAAAATATGAGAATTGCAATAATGTGTTTTCTTATTTGTATTAGACAAGCAAATATGTCAAAATAATTAAAATATTGTTAAAATGGGAAAAATTAGAAAAAAATAATGTACAAATCAAATTGCTTTCAAATTTGTGTCATAATATATCTACACTATATTTGATTTTAAGTATAATTTATCACTTATAAATAGATTTGGAAAGTAATCATAAGAATTAATAGTTATGAATTTTAAATATAATTATATTAAAATTAAAATGAATAATTTATATTTGCCCCGATTATATATTTATATCTCAAACAATCAGCACATAACATATGGTAGTGCATATGCATTAGCATTAGATTAAAAATAAAAAAGATCTTGTACAAAAAAAATAATTTTAATTTTGAGGGTTGCTTTATAGGTGGTTGAATTAATTCCTGAAGTGATTCTCCTTAACCCAATAACAAATTAGAGGGGATAAATACAGCCAAAAGAACAGTACAATTTACTCATTGTTTCAAGGTCAATTTCGACTTTCCGGAATTCTGCTTCACTAACACTAGATAGGTGCAAAATGGGTTTTTAGCATAACTCGCGAGGAAGACCCAGCGCAATTATTGTAGCCGTTAACTGGCCATGTGTGGTTAAGTTATGTAAAAATGAATTCCAATGCCAACGGACAAGTTGGAGCACTGAAAATAAGAAATTTCACATGTACCGAGTGACTCTTTCGGCATAATTACAAACATCATCTATGCATAAAGTAATATTACGTATATTTTACAAACTAGCATTTAAGCATATAATAAATCATTTAAATTGATTTGGCTTATTTATTAGATATGCATATTTAAAATTTTCTGTGTATAAGTGCAAGAAACATTTTTATGAAAAGTTGAAAACCCAATAACGGAGAGAAAAATCCACCATCCAAGATTATCCATATAAATATGCATTTGCAAATATGAGCAATTTAAATGAAACATTTGCAATGGTGTTTAATATATAATAATCAAATCCATGTCCGCTCGCACTTATCAAGATGAGCACATGTTTGGTAGGCTGCTATTTTCTCTCCATCTTTCTCACTCAAGGATCTAAATTATAGAACAGAAGAAAGTTAAAAAAAAAAAAGACAGACAGAGAGAGAAAGAGAAAGATGAAGAAGGACATGGACATGAAAGCACGCGTTGCCGGAAGAAGTTGCATTCGTATGGGGTGGTGGGTCACTTGGGTTTGCTAAAAAGTCTGAGCTTCGGCCTTGCGTTGTCCTTTGGTCCACCTCATTTGGATATTCCATGAGCAGACCTGCAGACGAACACATGTAGAACCAAAATTGATATGGATTTTTCGATGTCATAATCTGCTTGTGGATTTACATTTGTTGGTGTATGAAATATTTTCATTTATATCGTAACTAATCGATTGATGTTATCTCTGTGTGAAACTCTTGTATTGCATTACTATAGTTTAATTTTATTTTATTATAATTAAATTATTAAAATATCATAACAATATTGTAATATAAGTCAATTTAAATGCAATCATATTATTGGATCTAAATTGATATTTAAATCAATAATAAATTTTAATGGTGTAAATTTTATAATTAGGCCAATGATGAGTCAATTAATTCAATAGGGTTGCAGTAAGATAAGTCTATATTCATACCTTAGATAGAATTATAATTATCCTATTGAAGATATAAACAGTGCGATCTCTCTTTCTCTGTTAGAATATGTGAGGAGTATGCTTGAATTGAAAGATTCTTTTTCATGCATTCACACTCAATACCATGTACGTATATTATTTGCAAATTGATTGTTTTATATAAATTTAGATGTTTTGTGGAATGATATAATAATCTAATTATTGACTATTATTTTCTCCCAATTCTTACAATTGGTATTAAAGCAAATTTTTCTTTTAAGTTGCAAGGCTCAAATTTGTGCTAATTTTGTTTAAAAAATTTTGTGATTAAAATATTGAATAATCCTTAACTTATAATGAGAAATATTATATATTTTTTTACACGAAATTTATGTTTTTTCTGATTTGATGTATCGCATGAATTGATTGTAAAATTTTATGAATTTTGAAATGAAATCACAAACCAATATAATTTAGGTTTTTCTAGAAATATTGAATTCACAAATTTCAATAATTTAAAGTAATATTTTTTAACTTAATATGTGATTTTATCCCAAAAGCTTGTAATGTGCAAAATGGATACATTAATTTGAACAAAATATGTGAGTTACATTTTAAATTAAAAAATTGAGTTCTTCATAGTAGTTTAGTATCAACTTTTTTTTTTTGTAAAATTCGATCTAAATAAGTGTTGACAGTGGTCAACTAAGGGTTCTGGAATCTAAATTGTTGTAAAAGTCATGAAGGTATGAAGAGACCGTAAGAGCAAGAAGAAGAGGAACAAAGTGAACACACAGGGTTTTTTGATATAGTTCGGCTAAAGTCAGTATGGCTCCTACGTCCACGGTGGCTGTATTTGCTATTTGCAGTTGTTTCTCTATTCAGTTTATCAGAGTTACAATACTCACAACTCTCTCGATATTTTGGTAGGATTTCTGCATGTATTTTCTACTCTCTCTGTTATAATGATCTCCCCTCCTATTTATAGAAGTAGAGAAGTTTACAAGTTGCGATTTAACATTGTAAAACTATGATTACAGTTGTATCAGACAATAAATGCTAAACATCAGGTAATAAATATAGGACAAATCATTGTCAGTCTTTAAGGGCTGATTCACTAGTTGGAAGTGTGTTTCACACTGCTGACCAGACATTAGCTGTGTTCAATTATGCTAGGGAGAGCTCGTTGAGACCTTAGACCACTGGAGGCTTTGAGCTCGCACCGGGCAATCTATCGACTAGCTTCTATGATCTTGCTCAAGAATGGGTTGGCCCTTTTGCCTTAATCTAGTCCGTTGGGCCTTTGCTGGCCTATTTCACTCAATCTTAAAAAATGTCCATAACACTAGCCCTCCAACTCTCAATTCACTATGCAAGCTACGAATTATTTCTTGCTGGTGAAGTCTTTATTCGTGATCTACAACATAGTCAGAGTTTTTCATCTATGGTACGTCGTGCCACTGGCCTTTGCTGACAGTTTGCAGAGTGTTGTCATTTCAAGCTCCAATCTTTCATTTCATCTGTACTAGGCCATACCTTCTATTGTGCATGTTTTATAGCTATTGTTATGGTAGTCCTGTTTTCTTCTGGGCCATTTGATCAAGAACAGTTGGATGTTCTCTGGATTCTTCGGTGAAACCAGGCTAGTCTAGATAAGGCATGAGAAATCTCTTTTCTTTCTTGACAGGATAGCCCGATAGGTGTCTTAGAGGAGCCCCCTATGTTTTCGATGGCTTGGGTCTTTGGTGGAGTTTTGTGAGATGTGTATGGTCTACTACGAGGGTTTCTCTCTAAGGGTCTCGGGGAGTTTTGTTATAAGAAGCTTCCATGGACAATTCCTCTTTAAGGATTCTAAGAGGTTTTGTTACATTCCTTCGTTCCCTCTCTATTTGGCATGCTGGGTGATACAACTTCTTCCCTTTACCTTTTGGTTTTCTCGTATAACGAGGCAATCTGGTCGATTCTTCAACCTTCTTGCTCGATTGAGTAAACCATTCGGTTTTGAGTTCCTTATAAGCATCCAAGTAATGGAATAAGTAGTAAGCTCGGGAGGAGGGTGAGGAAGAGATGAGGCAGTTGGGCTTACTCACTACTTGCAGGATTTGGTCTTCAAAGGCTAGTTCCTCCTGCATATTATGACTATAGGCTTGCTGGGATTCAGCTGTCCCTTAGTCAATTATAGGCTCACTTTAACTTGTACCCTTGAATCTTTGTTTATAAATTCACCTCGTTGAAAGAGGTTTTTTTTTTCTTTATTTTTTTAATGAAAGTCCACTCATTGTTCTTGTTTCTTCGATGGCATCATGTTGCTGTTTGATGTACTACAAACGATAACACATATGCTCCTGTACATCATATCTAAATAAACATGGGGTTGAATATCCAATTTGTTATATTGATTCATTCCAATTGATAATGAAATAGAGCACCAAAGTGCTTTAGTTGGTAGTAAGCTTTTCAGTCGTATGAGAGCTATGAGTAATGGGTCGCATGAGAACTATGTCTTGATAAACTAAATGCTTTGATCATACTTTAATTAGCACTAGCTTGTATGCGATTAAGCATGAATGAATTGACATTTACGTACTATAGGTGATTAGATGTGCCCGAGCTGGCACAAGGTCACGCGAGCAATTAAGTGTGCTCGAGCTAATGCGAGGTTGAGTGTGTAGTAGGCGATTAGGTGCGCTCGAATTGATGTGAAGTTGAGTGTGCAGTGGATGATTAGGTATGCCCAAGTTGACGCAAGGTTGAGTGCACAGTAAGTGATTAGGTGTACCCAAGTTGAAGTGAGGTCAAGTGCATGGTAGGCGATTAGATACGCTCGAGCTAACACGAGGTTGAGTGTGCAGTGGGTGATTAAGTGTGCCCAAGTTGACGTGAGGTTGAGTGTGCAGTGGGCGATTAGGTGTACCTGAGCTGGCATAAGGTCACATGAGCGATTAGGTGCACTTGGGCTAATGCGAGGTCGAGTGCACAGTGAGCGATTAGGTGCGCTCAAGTTAAAGCAAGGTTGAGTGCATAGTGGGCGATTAGGTGCACCTAAGCTGGCACGAGGTCACATGGGCAATTAGGTGCGCCCGTGCTAATGCGAGGTTGTATAAAAGTTGTGCCTTTAAATGTGCTGGTCACAGAGTAGCCAGAGAGTTATAGCTCGTGGGTTGCGATTTGTGATTTGACAGGTCATTTGACACACTTCTTATTTTATATGTGACTATTTGATTTTCGTGAGTAGTGTAATGATTATTGTCTTTAGTGAATATTTTTGCCAAGCTGATGAGGACTTAATACTAGCATGCGTTAAGCCATCGGATTGTGGGTATTTGAAGAGTTCCTAGATCTAATGGTTAGATTGTGCATGATAAAAGCAAAGAAAAACTCTTTTCCCCCTTCCATTAGTCATTTGAAATCCGGTGTCTACAAACTCTTCCTCTCCATCTTCTCTGCTGGCTCTATGACCATTCATTGTTGTCCACCACCTTCGGCCCAATTCCAGCTTTTCGAGCCCGTTAGGTCAAGTTCTGGTCATTGGGAATTGACTCTGCTCATGCTTCAGACCTCTTTCTCCATTTAGCATGGTAAGTTTCTTTCCTTAGCTTGTTGTTTCTAGGTTTATGTTTCAAGGTCCTTGTGAGCTTGCTTGTTTAATGTTACCAAAAACTAGAATGTTGGTTAAATTTTTGTGCATTTTTTTTAGTTATGTTTGGTTTGTTTGCTGATAGATGCTAGGCTTTCTGATGGTGGTTAAGTCTCCAATTAGCTTTTTAGGCTTTAGCGGCCCAATAGTCGAAACTCCCATTGTATTTTGAGTTTGGGTCTCGGTGACTTGAGGCATATGCGACCCTCTATTTAGGATGAACTTTTTAGAGTTAGGGATTAGTCTGTCTTTGGCGACCTAATCATTTCTCTTTCTTTTTATGTAGATGTTTCTACCTCGTAGACACTGCAGTCACTGAATAGTTAGTGAAGATACTGAGTTTTCTAAAAAGAGTGGGGAGCCGCTCTGTGTTATAGGGGGCATGGCCTCTCAGAGTAGCGAGGTCACAATTAGGTTCGTAGCTCGCTTCGGACGAGAGGGGTCTGTAGCTCGCTCCCCTTTCACACATTATCCTTCGAGTATCAAACTCAGAGAGCTTAGAGAGATAGCTAAGGCATACATTTTTCCCAAGGGTTGCCATATTTTAGCAGCATCTCATAGCCATCATATTGCTCACCCTCTTCAGAAGTTCATAGCAATCAGTATCCAACAGCTAACTCCCAAGGGTTCCTCCTTATGTAATCGATTTTTTGAATGAGTTAAAACTCTCCCCTTTCTAGCTGACTCATAATGCATATTCCAACCTGACTTCCCTAGTGCTTATCTATCTGGAAAATAGGCTTCCACCCCCTTCGGCTAAAGTCCTTTGCCACCTTTATAATATTAAGAGCATCAGATGGCGAGAAGGGATTTACTACCTCTCAGCCCATCCTTCCAAATACAAGAAGATTTTACCTCAAGGGGATGCCAAGGGGAAGTCCAACGTAGGTCATTATACGACCCATTGGTTTTATGTTTCTTGCCCATCCTTACATCACCTTCAAAATTTTGCATTTGTTTTGAATCTAGGTAAGTGAGCTAGGAGGATGTTAGCTAACTTTTGTCATTTACTTTGTTTCAAGTCTGAACTTCTATTATATTCTTTGCAGATGGAGCTAGGAAAGAGATACCAGAGCTAAGTGCGGAGGAGATCGAAGTGCTCAACCAATTTACTGCCTTTGAAGATTTTTGGAACGACCTGAAATTTGATGAAGAGCTTCTGTGGGCACAAGGGCTCTCTATTGCCCTTGGTACCAAGCTTCTTAACAACTCGCTAGATATTAGAACTCATAAAGTAAAAGAGCTTGCTCCAATCAATTTCTGGGAGCAAAGCAAGATAGGGAGAATTAATTTTACTAGACCTCCTCCTTTAGCTAGGTTAAGGTATGCTGCCACTCTAACATCTACTCAAGTTAGTCATCCTTCCTCCTCAGCGGTCACAGAGGGAACTTTATCAGCATTGATTCTCATTTGACAGTTGGGGCCAACTGAAGATGAGAGAGCGCCATTGAGGTCTCCTGATTATGGAGAAGGAACTTTAGACGAGTCCCTTCCTAAAAAATAGAGGACTAACAAGGGGAAAGAGATCACTGCTAGCTCAGAGGAGGAGTTTAAGGGTATACTAGAGAACATGTCTAAAGGCTTGGGTCCTAAGATGTTGGCATTTTATGATGTTCTTCATAAGAATGTGGATCGGATTTTAAGGACATACACAAGGTCATTGGAGTATGAGGAGATACATGATAGTGCCTTGATGAGCATACTAGCTCACCACTGTCTGCTAGTTAGTAGCATTCTTCCTCAATTTTTCCATTCTTTGGCAGGTGATCTAATTCCTTTTGACCTTTTCAAGATGCATTAGAAACAATAAAATTAAGGGACGAGGTCATAATCTGGGAAGAGGAGTGAGGCAAGCTACAGAATGATTTGGCTACTATGACTAAGGAGGCAACGGAGCTAAAGCTAAAACACACTGAGGCCCAGTTGTAGAGTGTTGATGTTGCAAGTAGGAGGGCCGAGGAGGCCTTTGCTTATGAAACAACAAGCTTTATCTCAGGACTTCGCAAGGCAAATGACAAGTTAAGGCAGAGGAAAGAGGAGCTAGTAGTGTTGGCGAGGGGAGTTAATGTTAGATTTGCTTCAGCCAGGAGGGAGAAAATTTCCAAAAATTTCAGAGGAAGAAGAAGCTCATGGCCGAAACTCATCTCCCAAGATCCGTTGGTTTGAGGCTCCAATGTATCACATATATCAAATACAAAGTTAAAGGAAGCAAGACTAACCTTTAATCCAGCTCCAATCATAGCAGAAACATCTGAATCTACCAGTCACCTAGTTGCACACACGCACTGCCTCCACCAGAGATCCATGTTGGAGAAGACCTCAAATGACCTCTTTAGCTTCTCCACTTGTGCTAGCAAGTCTCCGGAATCTGAAAGGACTAAGAGGAAGCTGAAATGTCACCAGATCTCATCCGGTCTCCTTCTCCCTTCGCCGATTCGAACCAGCCGAACCCATAGGAGAACTTTTCTCCCCTTGGCTGAAACCATCTAGCCAAAGCAAAGGGAAGTTGAGCTCCATGCACCAGAACACTTCCGGTCATCCCTTCTTCCTCTGTCGGATGTCGCCGACAGCCCAAGGAAGAAGATGCTCACGGCTCCTCTCTTCTCCTCGTGTCTAGTGCAATGGCCGAATTCGGCCAAATGGGAAGCATGAAGAAGAAGCCAAAATGGCATCGTTTTGGCCAGCCCATTAATGGCCAAAATGGTGTCGTTTCGATGGGGTTGAAGGAAACTTTTTCTAATTTTACAAATTAGCCCCTGGAGTTCTAAATAACTTCAATTTCGGCCCAAGCAATTCCACCGAATTATGATTTGGTCCCTGAACATCAAATATGTTCAAACTTTGGCCATATCATT
>JANHAO010000098.1:0-56786 GCA_026873985.1 Saraca asoca
GTTATAGATGTTGACTTTCATCCATACTTCTGACCAATCCGGATATGGGTAATGAAAGGATTGTATCATGTACAATGTGTAACATGTAATGTGTTTGACACATATTGAGATCATTCATATACAGGCTCATCACCTTGATGACTCCTACCATGAATTGGTAGCTATAATGCTTGCTAGAGTCCATTTATAACCTAAAGTCCAATTGATTAATTTGAGAAATTAATATGACTTCAAAGGGTTTGAAGAGCATTTTGGACTTTCACTAACAAATCGGGGGCCTACTAGATCACACGCATAACAGGAAATGGTATGGCCGATGATATGATTAAGTTTTGGACACATTTGATGTCCAGGAACTAACTTGCAATTTGGTGAAATTGCTTTGGGGTCGAAAGGAAGTTTTTGGAAACCTTTGGGGTGATTTTGTAATTACTAAAAATGGTTTTTCCCATGCTCCAAATGGTGCCATTTTGGCTCAAGGAAAGGGAGCCAAAATGACATCGTTTCATGCTTCCCCTTTACCCATTTTATTTGGCCAACATTTTGCAAAATGAGATGAGATTTTTTAGACAAAAAGAGGCCTGTTTCGACAAGAGGCTGAAGGGAAGAAGGAGGAAGCAAACCGGAAAAGTTCTGGCATTTGGCATCCAACTTCATCCCATCCGTGCTCCAATCAAGCTAGCACTTGGAGAGGAGCTTCTTGAGGCCATTTGAGGATTTTCCTGGCGTGGAGGAGTGCTGTGGTGACAGGAAAATCACTCATTTTTCACTGTGCTTGAACTGGACTAAAAGTTAGTAAGCTTTTCCTTTTACTCTAGATTAGATCTGAGTTGTTTTGAAACCTCACACCAATGGATCCTTGGGAGGTTTGTTCAGCTAAGAGGAGGAAATTTTTTTGAAATTTTCGGCCTCTTCTCCCTTGTCTTGGCCAAGCAAACCCTTCACAGTGGGCAAAAAACAAGCAGAAAATGGGTAATGCTCACAGGGTCACTTCCCCGCGCTTTACATCTTTTTGCTCTTGTAGGTTTCGGTAGAGTTGCTTCTTCTTACTACTTTTTCACCTCGCTCGGATCTACTTCTACTTGTTGCTTCCTCACCTCATTGCAAGCTGCTTCTACTTGCTGCCTCTTCACCTTGTCAAGAGTTGCTACTGGTTGCTGCTTCTTCACCTTGCTGTGAGCTGGTTTTGCCTACTACTTCCTTATCGCACTGGGATCTACTTTTGGTTATTGTTTCCTCACTTTGTTGGGATCTACTTTTTCCAGTTGCTTCCTCACCTCACCAGGATGTGATTCTACCTGCTGCTTCCTTACTTTGTCGGGATTTGCTTTTGCCTGTTGCTTCCTCACTTCGCTGCGCACTGCTTCTGCTTCTTGCTTGTTCACTTGGCCTGGCTTTGCTTAATCTCCCTCAGCAAAGGTCAAATTGTTTACTTTGCCATTTTGGTTACATAAACAAAACTAATAAATTGTTTCTTTTTTGTTCCAAAAAATACAATGTTTGCTTTTGTCTACTCTTATAGGAAAAAAGCTTACCATATTCTGCTAAAAGGATTTCTGTCTCATCCAACTAGAAAGATTGTCTTTAAAAGCCACTGAAAGAAAGTAAAACATGTAAAAGAATTTGCAAAGAAAATATGAAACTTTTAGGCAACATGTTTTTTACGTGTGGATTTGGTCATGATCCTATGGCCGTTGAGCTGAAGGTTTCTGAGCTTTTATATATTGTCAAGAAAGTGGTTCTTCCTCTTGCAATTCACACATTCATTGCATTCTCCCACTACACAGTTGCTCTAAAGCTTCTTCGCTTGTGTACAAATGCCTTGGAAGCTACAGACTAAGCATTTGTGACCACAGTTGACAAGTGGTTGGACAAATCACTATGCTGGAGGTCCATCCAAACTAATGCTTAGTTGAATCCTTGCCTTTGGCAAGAATTGGCTTTGTGTATGGCTACTGTGCTTGAGACTAAAGCAAAGTTAATGGTGAGAGGTTCACAATTTGACATTGGTGATGATCTAATTAGGAAGGCTATTTTTATCAAGACTTCAATTTGACTTTGCAAATGACCAAATTCATGCTTCAGCTTAGATTTTGTTTCTTCTTAAGGAAATTCTAGAACTATACAAAATGTTTTTAATAAAACTTTGGTATACTAAACTATTTGAAGGAACTTTCTGCATCAATTTTTTGGAATGTAGACGATATGCCTTTTAAATTCAATAGAAAAGAGTATTCTTTTTCTTTATCTCTTGATTTGGTTGGTTTCACATGCTTAGAATGTGTCCTCCCATACAAATGCTGCATTTACCATTATATTGCCTTAAAGTTCTGATGATAAAGTTTTGATGACATGCATTGGTGGCAATGCAAATCTCCTTGTTTAGTACTGATGTAGCATAGCAATCAGCTATGACTGGTTATGGCCAAAACACCCATTCAAAATATACTTTGTTAATAGGTCTGGCATTGTAGATGAAATGGGAACAGTGAAAGAAAAGTCTCTGATTGAGAGTTCACGGTGAATGTGATAAATACATGTGTAATCCATTAAAAGATAGATCATAATATGTTCTATAAACAAATGAAAATTACTAAGATATATAAAGAAGTTTTTATGTTCATTTTTCTTCTTTTTAAGACATAGAGATCTTCATTTACTCATATTATATATTAAAAATATTTGTGTTAAAATCTCTGTAATGCTATTAAAACTTTCTGAAACACCTCATATCATTTTTGTTTTGTAGACTTTATATTGTAGTGACCATGATTATTGGATGTTGGGATTGTAATAAATTTTAAAATTTTACAAATTAAAGTAAATTTGATAAGGCACTTTTTGAGAATTTCTTATGTCTACATGATAAAATACAAAACAAAAATTTTTTTCTTCCCCTTTTCTTTCTTTTCATTTTCTTTCCAATCAATTAACAAAATTACATTTTCTTTCTCTTTTTTTCCTCCAATTTTCTTTCCAACTAATCAACAAAACTACAATTTCTTTTTTTCTCATTGTCTTTCCTTTATTTTTTTCTTTCCAACCAATCAAGAGGTAAGGTAATTAGAATGGAAGCAAGAGCAATCTACAATTTTGGGCAAGACACACAAGGGGGAAAAGACTTGCTTGTTTCTTCAAAATATGCAAAGGCTTATGTGACTTAAATCCTATGATTATTATTAAGGAATCTTTGTACTTTTTGTTGGTAGTTTATAAATATTAGTAACTTTTCAAGTTCTAAATTATCTAGAAAAGTCGATTTTAAAGGGTATACAAATAAAAATCCTAAGTAGGTTTGGTTCTGGACTTTCTCTAATAACCTTATATACATTAAGAGTCAAAGATAGACTCTTAGATTTAAATTAGTGAATAAATGATTTTCTTTTATTATTATTTCAAAATTTAAAATTAGGAAAAAAAACATTACTATTTCTAACAGTTATCTCATGGAAAATCGTGTTCATTCAACAATTATAAATAGGGCTTTTTACTAAATTATTTTCACTACATCAAATTAGAGAGTTTTGAGTTTTGTTATATTCTGGGGACATAAAAGCATTTAGGAAAATGTAATACATGCCTTAAAACTATTTTCTTCTGGTTTTATTTATTTTATCACTATTTTTTTATTACTCCATCTTTATAGTTTTTCAAATAATCCAAAGATTTTTATGAAAATAATATTCAAAGCCCATGTTTGAAGAAGATGAAGTTTAGACATGATGACTGATAATATTTCAAAGAAGTTGGAATCTATAAAATTTGATTGACAATGATAAGCCTATAGATGGATATATGTGTGTTTTTCAAATAAGCTCATGTGATACCATTCACATGTGCAACAGCTAGAAGAGGCTAAACATATGAATGGCAAAAAGGAATTAAAGCAATGGTGACAATTATGATCAAGAATCCATAACACAATGTAGTCCCTTATCTTTTTTTGCCAAGTAAGTAAATATGTATCTCTGTCTTGACAATTTATATTACCAAGGTTTCACTTAAAAACAAAAAAAAACCTAATAAGTTGTCAAAGGCTTAGTGCCATGAGTTATAGATAAAGGCAATTATGATATCTAAAATAGGGAGTAATTATTATTTTACTTATAAATGGGTCGAAAGGATTGATTATGCTATACTTTAACAGCCATTATTTATGGATATGTTACCAAATATTTTTGTAACCTCTCTTTGAATCTATGCTTTTTTTCTCTTTTCTTATAATGGTTAAAATTGTTATTGGCATAGATGATTATATAATGTTACAAATTAATACTAGATAGGTTTTATTTATTGCACATGGAAGAAGCTTTGCTTTATGGATATAATTTGCTAACCATTTAATTGTAAAAAATAAGACATTTTGATTTGATCAAATATCTATGATCAAGAAGCAAGTTGTTAATGATCAGTGGACATGATGGTTCATTTACAAGAGACATAATGGTTTATATTTAATAGACATGATAGTTCATGCATAAAAAGCATGATGGCCTATGATCAAGAGGCAAAAATGGTTCATATTTAATAATCATGATGTTTTGTGTGCAAGAGACATAATGGTTTATGTACAAGAGACATGTTTGTTTGCAAGAGATAGAATGGTTTATGTACAAGAGACATGATAGTTCATACTTAATAGACATAATGGTTCATGCGTAAGAGACATGATAGTATCAATAAACACAATTTCTCATGTTTAATAGACATGATAGTTCATATGTAAGTGACATGATGGTTCATGTACGAGAGATATGATAGTTCATGTTTAATAGGCATGATGGTTTATGTGCAAAAGATACAATGGCTTGTGATCAAGATATATTATGATCAAGAGATGCAATAGTTCATATTTAATAGTCATGATAACTCATGTGCAAGAGACCTGATGGTTCATATGCATGAGACACAATGGTTAGTGATTAAAAGAGATGATGATTCATGTACAAAGTACAATATACTTTCATTTAACTTTTGAGTTGTCTAAAGTATAAAATTATGAATTAAAGTATTCATAAAGAAGTTTTGTGTCTAATTTAGTGACAATGAATTAGATGAATTACATGGTATCATATGATATGTCATACATTACATGAAATCTAAAAAAGACTATTTAAAAATTAGTTAACCATATGTGATTGAATAACATGAATATAATGTGTTATTCCTGATATATAAAAGGAAAGCCTATGAACATGATGTATTTTATATGATTCTATTGAGGCACTAAAGAATGATGCAAGATAAGACTAATTTTATAATAATGTTCTATAGATTTAAGCATAAGAATTATATTTATTCTATATGTGAATGAGCATCATGGAATTAATTATGTTTGTATGTAATATATATATATATATATTAGTTATTAGAACAAATTTATTTTGTGTGAATGATGTTAAGAAACATCTTACCCTTAAGATATGATTTTGGTAAAGTAAATATTATCTTAGGTATAAAAAGTGTAAAAGTATAGTAGGGGTTATCCATGAAATTGTTTCATTATTAAAATGCAAAGGCATAGTGGGGGTTATTTATAGAGTTATTTCATTTTTTTTAAGAAATTATTCAAAAATTATTGAAAACTAGTTTTCTAAAATTGGAAAGGCCTTTCACAAGTTTATCTCTTGGAGATAAGAATTTCCTTATAAATATTTTACACAATGTTAAATTTTGTTGTTTGATCAATTGTTTAAATTGATTAAGTTGATGCCATTCACAATTGTATATATACTCATTATGAGTATATGAGTACTTTTTTTGTTTGTAAATTTCTAGAGGAACATGTTTCTAAATATTAATAATTAAAGAAGTCTTATGGGAATTTTAAAGATTCATAAAATTAGAATTGTATAATTTTAGTATTGCAGGATGGAGACATAAATGTTGGTTAGGTAATCAACTAGTGATAGTAACACAAAATTATCCTTGATAGAGGAGTCATTTCAAGAATGGAATTATGAGGCTTATTTCTTTGTGAGAATTGAATTTGAAAACTTATAACTAGTACAAAAGAAAAAAATGGTTAGGATTATATAAATGGAAAAGAGTCATGACTATAACCAAGATCAGCCATATCTTTATACTATGTCATTGAAACTAATATGTGTCGAGAGGATTAAGAATTTTACCATGATAAAGTCTAGACATATTAGTTTGGTAAATATATTTAATATTTGATTTGTGATGATATAATCAAAAGGCCATATGAAACTAGTATAACCTTAGTGGATTCAGATTAAAAAAAGGCTCATTGATGAGTTAATGATGAAAAACTTTTCTTTTGGAAATGGTTTAAAACCCTTGAGATTAGACACTAGTAATGGAAACTCAACTTTGAATTATTAACCTCTAATTACAAAGTTCAATGGGTAATAACAAGTTATTGATATATGCCTGCTGGCACTAGCAAACCCATTCCATATGTTTGAAATTAACTAGTGCTATCCATTAGGTATAAAATAGTTGTGTGAGTTTTTGACTTTTAGTTGAGTTATTGACTAAATGTCCAAAGCAATGGGGATATAAATGAAACTTCACATTTATAAACATAGAAGTGGTGCCATTCAACAAGAGAATTAGGGTTTTTCTTATCTATAAAGAATAGGATAAACATATAGCCATAATACTGCTAAAATAATTGTAAACCTCTAACTAAAATTAAATAGGTATTATGTGTGTTATATCTTCAATTCTAACATTAGGAGTTGAGGTCCAATCTGTATACCCCATTAACTTTGTTAGAATTCTAAGATATATATGCTAATTGAAGGTTCAAATTGATATTATGCATAATGCTTATTTGTGTGAAAAATTAAATATAAACACCAACATACCAAACTAGTGAAGGATTATTGGTAGTTTATGAATATTAGTGACTTTTCAAGTCCTACATTGCCTAGAAAAGCTGGTTTTTATAGGATATATAAATGAAAACCCAAAATGGGTTTACATGTGGACTTTCCTTAATAATCTTAGAGTCAAAGATGGACTTTTGGATGTAAATTGGTAAACAAATTATTTCCTTTTATTATTGTTTTAGAATTTAAAATTTTGAAAATGGATGATTGTTTCCAACATTATCTCGTAAGAAATCATATTTGTTTAACAATTATAAAAAGGACTTTCTACTAAACTATTTTCGCTACTTCAAATTAGAGAGATTTGAGTTTTGTTGTGTCCTAAGAGCATAAAAGCCTTTAGGAAAGTGTAATACATGCTTTAAAATTATTTCCTTCTTATTCTATTTATTTTATCACTATTTTTTTTATTACTCCATCTTTATATTTTTTCAAACACTTTCCTCCTTAATTTCTTCTTTCTCTTATTTTTAAATTTGTGAGGGAAATGAAGATTTTAGTAAAAAAGTTTGATTTGCTTTAGAAAAGGTAGGTGTTGGTTCTCAATACTCTATTGAAATGCCATCCCTTGTAAAGGGAATTCGGCACTATGAACTACGCTAGTAGAAGCCCAAGTATGGCAAAAGGGACGAGCTCACCAAACCATGAGATCACTATGCAAGAAACCCCAACTTGTCAAAGATCTAGACTCGTTGGCTAAATGAGCTCAAGGTCATGAACCAACAGTAGTCTTAGCGCATGAGCTCATGCTCGCTAGAACGAAATTTTGCCTAACTAGAAGCTCGCTGAGGTCGAGCATAAGGCCAATAGGCAACTTGCATCGTCATTTTGTAAAATACAACCATCAGGCCCCACACATAGAAAGTAACTTACAAAAGCCAGTTTACAGTGCTATAGGCAGTCTTGTGCATTTAATATTTGATGTAACAGATGTACAATTTATTTAATTCCATTTGTATCCCTCCATGCTTCTATAAATGGGGGGCCGAAACTATTGTAAAGATAGGTGTAAGAAAATATTAGCAAAAACTCTACTAAGCTAGAAAGGTTTGAAACTATAGTAAAATCTCTGTAAAAATCCCTTCAGATTAATAAAACATCCCTGTGGACGTAGGGTCTGGTGTTGTCCAGATTTAGCTGAATCACGTTAAACTTTCGTGTTTCATCCTTTCTCCTTCTTCATCCTATCGTCTCTCATCACTCACCACCCCAACGACTAGAAAATAGCTTGGGTCCTGAAAAAAGCCCTTCCATTGGCCAGATTTAGGTGTAATCGAAATCCACCATCTATAATAAGTGTCCTGATCTTTTGATTTTATGGAATGGTAGGGAGTTTGGTATTGTCGTTTATTAGTATTTATTAAATTATCTACTACCTATTTGATATTTGATTTTACTAAAAGGAAAAACTTGAACTTGAATAATTTTCATGCTTATAAACTACTTGAAAGAACTTTATATGGTTTCTGCTTGTGAAGAAGTTTCATTTGAAGTTTCTTTTAATAGAGCTAGTTTAGCAAGTTTATAGAAGCCAAATTAAATAGGCTAATACAAGAAGAAAATTACTTTTTCACTACCATGGAAAGTACTTAAAATTACCCAGTATAAAATAATTCATATTAGTAAGTTAGTGCAATATGAGAATTCATTATTATGCCTCATCTTGGTGCCAACACAATAGAGGCATATAATTATGACTTATTCTCTTAAGAAGTCTTAAAAACTATTAGAAATAAATCAATTTTATATCATGTCAATTCTACTAGATTAAGTTTAAGTTTAAATTTTTGCAAGTAAGTAGTTAGACCAATTAATGATAGATAACAGGATCAGCTAGATCACAGCATATAGTTCTACTTACAAGGGTTGCTATTGTTTCTCTCTTATGATAATAGTTTTGTTTCTTCCATATGTTGTTCAAGTTGTTCTTTCTATTTGACTCATTTTATTTTTTTTCATTGTTATGCCTTTCATCCTTTTACCACAAATAGGAAAATCATGTATTTATATCATGTTTCCCTAGTCTTTGTGTAAAATCAAAAAATTCTTTTGAAGAATTTATAAATAGTTGAAATATACAGGAAGCATTATTATTTAATTTTTAGTATTTATTAGAGAAAAAAAAGTAGGAATCCAAAGTATCAACTAATAGAATTGAAGTTGTGTCTAAACAAAAGGCATATTTTTTTAACAAATAGAAAAGTGTGAAATGGAGAAGCATTTTATATGTCTTCAACTCTTTTTCTTTCAAATGGTATGTAACATAACAAAAATGGCCAGATAGGTTCTTATGTTGAAAATTAGTTTATAGAGGAGACAATAAATGATATTTCACATTTATGATTATGATATTGTGTTAGTAGATTAAAGCATTACTAAGTTGGTATGATGTTTAAAACTATACACTGCTAAAGATTTAAAGACCACATAACATATATAGGTTCCTTTTGAAAGATAGATTTGGTTATATGATGCAAAAATTAAATATTTCTTAAAGCTATAAATATTTCCCTTTAAACCATTGTTTCCATATTCCAATGTTTTTTTATATTTTTTTTATTATATTCTTGATTTGACCTAAGATTGGCTAGTCAGCATTCGCTGGCATGTACAACAAATTCATATAATAATTATTATTATATCACATTTGGATTAAATAATTGAATATAGAAAAGGAAAATCCAATAACTTAAGGCCACTACAATTCCAAAAATAAGAATAAGACCATTAGAATTTGGACTTAAAAATTAGAAGAGTAAGCTTTTCACATCCTGAAATTCGAAGGTATGATTGGAACAAATCATCGAGTAATGACCTATAAACCCATGAGCATTTCCATTATGAAAATCATTTTCTAATTTAAAATCATGAAAATTATTGGAAAAATATGATTTTGGGCCTTTTTTGTCTACAACTCATTATAGGCAAGATCTTAACAGAAATCATTTTAAAATAATTTCTAATTTATTTGCAATAAATAATTCTTCTCTAAAAAATCATAAAACATAAATCTAGACCTTTTGTCTAGATGAATGAATACTAATCACCAAAAGTAAATCAAGGAAATCATGTACCAAATATCAATCACATGCAAGCTATGAAGTATCTCCTAATTGAGATAACTTTCATAAATTTATTAACTTGAAAAATGTTAAGAAATGAGATGAGTTCAACTTGAGTCCTTAGTGAGCAAAAATAACCAAACCATCTTTGGGTTAGAAACATTTTAGTTGTACATATAAATATGAATCATATAATAAATATATATATATACATACATACATATACACACACATAAGTATCAATAAACATAATCACATATGTTGACATATTTATCATTCTATTCTTGCCTAAGTCCATTATTTGTAAACATGCATATAATGTAACTAGATCAATCATCTTGTCATCATAAACTCAATATGAAATATTATACTAGCAATTAGTGAGGCGGTAGAAGAATGATGTCTGCTAATAAAATATATGTCCCTCGAGACATGCTTAAACTTATACTTTATGCCCTCCAAACTCACACCATGAATCATAGGCTCACGCAACCATGTGATTAAAACATAATCATAATGCTACATCTCTTAGTGCACATAGGTCCTCCAAATCCCACCTAACTACATGAAAATTCTCATACACTAACATCTCTAAATCTTTCATATACTATATGGATTTCCTATTGAAATCCGCTTTTCTAGCGTGATTGCTAATTTGTTTTATCATTTTAAATTCCTATCTCATCTTGTATTTTCTAATTCATGCATTCTAAATGCTCATGAAATGTAAAACATAATCATAAATGTGCTTTCTTAAGAAACACTTTTATTCCTTAAATATTTAACGTATAATTAAAACATAAAAACAAATTTTTATATAATGAAATAAATAGAATAAATTGAACATATGAAATAATAAAATAATTATTTCAAATAGATTTCATAATGTAAAAGAATAAATTAAAAATTTTAATTGTACATTTTGTAAATAATGCTTTTTATTTATGAAACTTGTAAAATATTAGAAATAATTATTTGAAGATCTTAAGCTTGAAATCATATAAATGAACTTTTAAATAAATTCCTTGAAAATAGTACATTATGTAAATGAAGAAAGACCTAAAATTTTATGCTTATGTGATTATGCGAAGTTAGGATTCTTATAAATTTCTCAAACTTGAAATCAATATTAATTCCCACTTCTTAACCCATTTCATGCAAACAGTTACAATAATCATGCATGTAATCAGGTAGGAAAACAACTTCTAAATTTTCTACTGAATCTAATAACCCAAAAGTGAATCTCATATCTTATATCTGAAGTCATATACATCATCTTCCCAGATCTATCCTTGCTTCACTTAATATTCCTAATATTTGTAACTCTAGCATAATTTCATCATTCTCCTTCACTTGATTTCTTAAGCTTAATCTCCACTATGTAGCATATCAAAATAGTTTAGGGTAATTTGGAAAATAATGTCCTTTATACAAAAATGAGCTGGAGGGTAGAATTCTCACTCACTAGGCATGGGAGTTCCTATCTTTTGTTCTAAGCTTTAAATGCACTTTTGTAAGAATCACGGTTGACAAAGAATTTGCTGATTAAAATCAATAAAAAGTAAAGATGAGATAAAAGAGAATCAAATTCATATATGATTTGATCATTTTAACTCGAATTTGAGTTTTTAAATTAGGTGTGCACTAGGATTCTTCTCGATAGGGTTTTTGTTCTGGTTGATGATTTGACTGCACTTGGATTTTGTTGTCTCAAATTTCATGTATTGGATTTTGTTTAACCTAACACTGACTGGTCAGCTGGGTGGTCTACCCTCGGGGACCGAGCCTATGGTCAACTGGCCACTCTTCTAAACTCATATTTGAATCCAAGTTGGTTAACCCTAGGAAGTGTTACAAATTCTTCCCCTTAAGGCAATTTGTCCTTAAATTATCCCTTTATGCATATACTAGTTTATCTAGGGTTAGGGTTTGTTTCTATCCTATCATAACTATATGATTTGTCATTTTGTTCTTAAGCTCCTCATCTTGCTCTCACTGGCTTCCTTGTATCATGTAGTTGGTTACTTGTTAATCCTTATATTTATTTTTATGCTCATCTAATGTTCATTTGTCTTTGCTTTTCTCGTTTATCATGGCCATGCCAAATCTATCCTATTATCTTCCTTGATTCTATTTCTTTCGATCTAGTTTCTTCTATTTTCTTGCATCATTGCTTAATTGTTTCTTATATTTGATCCATTGTCATCACTTCCTTGGTTGACTCCTGATGCTTATCTTATTCCATATAGATTTCCTTCTTCACTTATGAGATTGTCATTACTTCATATGCAATCCCTGCTTCCATATCTTCCATTGTCATTGGCTTAACTTCTTTCCATCATGTTACGTACATTCTCATTAGTTGGTCCTATATGATTCTCTACTTGTATTCCTTTCTTGCCCCCTTTCTCATGTGATCCTATTTGATTCTTCGTCTTTAGTTCCATACAATTGCTAGCTAATGTGAACTATTTCTTAGTGTACCATGTTTCTTTGTCTTAAGTCTATCGTGAAACATACTAGCATATACTAGATGCTTAGGCATACACACATAACAAGTCATGCATGTCTTATCTGAGTATCTATTTTAATCTTTGTGAACTTGTCAAATTCATTGTGGGCAACAATAGGTACCTATCAAAGTTGTCACACTAGTTAGGTCACTACAATGCCTCATGCAAGCCCCTAGGTGGAGAACATTGTCACCTCATTCAAACATAACATTCAAATTTCATATCACATCATCTCATATCTTATCTCTTTCTCTTGCTTTATCTTAGTCATTCTTTATAATGCCTTCTATTCCCTTTACTTGGGAGTTCTTTCTTTTGTTCATATCACAAGTAAGGTTACATGTAACACATAAAATAAAGGTTCATGTAATCATAAATGGAAATCTCATATACTTATAAATTCAAATTTTCAAACCTATATAACACTCTAAAATGGCATTATCTACATCAAACAATCAACTGAATCCAAAAGAGAAAAAATCAAAGCATAATTCCTAATCATAACATAAACATAAAACATTAATCCTATTATCTTAGTTTGAATCTTGCTCTAAATTTAAAAATATTATATCTCAAATGTCTTCTAAGTGTTCCTTAATGTGATTCATCCTTTGTTCTATTCTTGCATCAGAGACCTGAATCTTTTAGTCCATTAGCCCAAATTGTTGATCTATAATTCCCATGTGTGTTGTTATGGTCTTAAAGAGTTCATAAGTTTTAGTGATAGTGTTCTCTCTTACTAGTGTGCTTCTTTACGCTATTAATTGACAGGCCCTAAAAATTGATGTCCTTTTTTACCTACTTGTGGAGTTACTTTAGGATTCACTCATTGCTTCTATTTGTTGTCTATCTCACATTTTGGTTTTTAAGACTCATCGGCCTTTAACCATTCTATAGCCTAAGTCAAAGAAGATACTCATAGAGATAGGTTCTAGATGCCATCCTTCATACTTATAGAGATAGGTTCTAGATGCCATCCTTCATATTTTTCTAATCCATAACCAAGGTGGATCAAAATAACTATAATAGCTAATCCATATGGTAAAGATTTCTAAACCTCTTGTCAAGCCATAATCAACATATGCTTCATGATTGTTTAAGGCAAGTCACATCTTCTTCCTTCCTGTAATAGGGTTATCAAGTTCAAATATGGGCACGTGATTTCAGTTCTCTGAGTCTCCTAAGGTAGTAGGATGTTAATTATGAAGTAGTATAGGAGTTGGGACTTGATAGCTAGCTCTTCCAAGGTCGTGTAGATTGGGATATGAAACTTACTCACTTAAATTGTAGTTCCCAAGGTACGTTAGTGGTGTGCCCTCAGTAGGGCATCCAAGCAACATATATAGTGGTTGAATGGTTTTGCAAATCCTAGTCTTGTACACATATGTGATTAAGAGTAGAGGGTTATCGAACTCTTCTTTGAGGTTTGCATAAAAATATTTGATGGCCTCTATATAAATTGGCGACAAGTAACTTATACACTGTAGCCATGACTATGACTTCAAATGTTAGAGTATTCCTTGCCTCATAAGTGAATCATAATTTCTAGAACATATAAAATAAGGTAAATGTACAATCCTAGTTCTTACTCCATAGTCATATTGGTCTATTGTGTCAAAATCAAGGAATAAGTTTGGGTCATAGAATGTCTTGATACTTCATCTTCCATAATTTTAAAAGCTTGAGTTTGAAGATTTTGGCCTCAGTAGGATTCCTAGTGAGGTTCGCACTCTTAAGAGGGGCGGGGAGGTCTAGAGGAGACTGAGAGAGTCTAGGCTAAATGAAAGAAGAGAAATGAAAGCCTTTTTATATGCTAGGCTCACAATCGGGCAGTTGACCACACATTAACAACTAGTTGATCACCTACTTATTTAATCAAACATTGACCCTCTAACCTATAGTTGACATTTTTTAACCTTTCTTTTCCTCATTCCCTTAAGTTATAATTAGAGTATGAAATGTCCAACTTTCATTCTCTTATTTGGGGTTTAAGGATATTCTCATCTTTTCATTTGTCTTTCGTTGTTCCTAATTTCCAACTCTATGACTAGTCATAGTTGCATGGGGTCATATCTTCTTTATCTTACCTCCCTTGCATGGGTTACATTCTTCCTTATTACCTCCTGCCTAACTAGGGGCAAAATCATCCTTATTACTCCATTCTTACTCTTAGGGGAAGCTTTATCTTTTGTCATTTGGACTTTTCTACCATCATCTTCATTATTGTTGTGTCATTTCTAACTAGCGTCCAAGGGTACTTTCATCATTCCATGATTTCCCTTTATCCACTCAAGGGTATAAGTGTCATTCCTAAAATTTTCATGCATTTATATTATATTCTATTCTATTTTATATCGTAATATTTTATTTCATTCTAAGTTAGCTTGACTACTTTTAATGATTGGATTAATGGACTCCATGGAAATAATGGGTGCCTCGGGTGCATGCCACCATAATCATTACTCACTAATCCTACCATGTTATGCTAGCCAAAGAACCATTGCTCTGATACTAACTTATTACATCCCAAAATCTGAGAATTTGATTAGTATGAATCACCAATTAGTGACCCATAAACACGTAAGCATTTCCATTTTGAAAATTCTTTTCTAATTTAAAATCAAGAAAATAATGCAAGAAATATGATTTTGGACCTTTTTTTGTCTAAAACTCATTATGTGCAAAAATAAAAATCATTTTAAAATAAATATTTTCTAATTTCTTTGAAATAAATAAATCTTTCTGAAAAATTATAAAATATAAATCTAGACCTCTTGTCTGGTTGAACGGACTCTAACCACTAAAAGTAAATCAATGAGACCACGTACTAGATATCAATCACATGCAAGCTGCGAAGTATCTCCTAATTGAGATAATTTCCATGAATTCATTAATTTGAAAGATGTTAATGAATGAGATTAACTTTGAGTACTTGATGAATAGAAATAATAAACCCATCTTTAGGTTGAAAACATTTTAACTATACATGTAAATATAAGTCATAATATATATATCTACAAAAGTATCAACAAATATAATTCACATATATCTTCAATCCTCTTTATCATTCTATTCTTGCATAAGCTTATTATTCCTGAACATGTAGTCATCATAAACTCATCATAAAATATTATACTAGTAATTGGCGAGTCAACAAAAGAATGATGTCTGCTAAGTCATTTATCCCTTGGAACATCCTTAAACATGCTTAAACTTGTACTTTGTGCCCTCTAATATCACACCATGAATCATAGGCTTATGTAACCACTAGTTAAAACATAATCATGATGTTACATCCTTTAGTGCATATAGGTCCTCCAAATCCCACTTAACAATATGCCAGTTCTCATACACAAACATCTCTGAATCTTTCATATATTTATATGGATTTCATATTGAAATCCCTTTTTTTTACCCATGACTTCTAATCTGTTTTATCATTCTAAATTCCTATCTCATCATGTCCTTTCTAATGCATTCTAAATGCTCATGAAATGTAAAACGTAATAAAAAACATGCTTTTTTGAGAAACACTTTTATTGCCTAAAAATTAATGTATATTAAAAACATAAAAAATACATTTTTATATAATAAAATAAATAGAATAAATTTAACATTAAAATAATAAAATAATTATTTCTAATATGCTTCATATCACAAATAATAAATTAAAAAATTAATAATACATTTTGTAAATAATGCTTTTTATTTATGAAACTTGTAAAATATTAAAACAATTATTTGAAGAACTTGAGCTTGAAATCATATAAATGAACTTTTTAATAAATTCCTTGAAAATCCATATTTTATGTAAATGAAGAAAGATATGAAATTTTATACTCATGTGATTATCCAAAGTTAGGATTCCTATAAATTTCCCAAACTTGAAATCAATACTAAATTCCCACTTCTTGGCCCATTTCATACAAACACTTAAAACAATCATACATGTAATCAGTTAGGAAAGTAGTTCCTAAATTTTTTATCATGAATCTAATGACCCAAAAGTGAATCTCCTATCTTATACCTAAAGTCATATACATTAGCTTCCCAAGTATATTCCTAGTTCACTTCATGTTTTTAACATCTGTACGTGTAGCATTATTTCATCATTCTCCTTTACTTAATTTCTTAGGCCTAATCTCCATTACCCAACACATCAAAATACTTAAAGGTAATTTTGAAACTAATATCATTTATACAAAAGGGAGCTAGATGGTAGAATTCCTACTCAATTGGTATGAGGAGTTCCTATCCTTTGGCCTTAGGAATAAATGCATTGTTGTAAACATCACAATCTAAAAAGATTTCATCGATTAAAATCAATAGAAAGTATAGATGAGATAAAAGATAATCAAATTCATATTTAACTTGATTATTTTATCTCAAATTTGAGTTTTCATAACTTCTTTCCAACATGATTTTAGCCTATTTGTACTAGAATTTTATTGTCTTGAATTTTATGCAATAGGTTTTGTTTGGCCTAACATGAACCAGTTGACTACCTCTTAAAGGTTGATTAACCAATTGGTCCACCCTTAAGGATCAAGCCTATGGTTAACTAGCCACTCTTCTAAATCCTTATTCTAGTTAGGTTAATCCTAGAGGTCTTACAAAGCCTAAGAAATAAGGCCATTAGAGTAATGGAGAATTAAAAATGGCCCAATAGGAATAAGACCGTTTGAATCTTTGAAAAATGAAGATAGTTCCATTAGGATTTTGGTCACAAAAAAAAATAGTTAATAATTGTATGTGAGATAAAGCTCAAGAGTTAGGGCCACGGGAAGGAGTCTTAGAGATATAAAAATAAACCCATTAGAGATTGGGTTATTAGGATTTTAGAAAAAATAAGATAAGTTCAACAAGAATTGGAAAGTTAGTAAACTAGCCGAATATAAGAGAATTAAGAAAAATGCATGAACTAGATCCCTTAAAAGGATCCCAGAAATAAAATTTTATATTTAAGAAGATGAAAGGCATGGTTGAGCCTTAGAAAAAAAGCCAAACTATGACCCAATTTGTAAGACAAAGGCCCACTGGCCCATTAGAAAGAGATTAATAGCATACCCCATATTAGCAAATTTTTTGCATAATTGATAGTATTTTAGCCATAACTTAAGTTAGGAATATTTGATTAACAATTCGTTAAATAATTTAGAAACTAGATATCTGAGGATTTAACCCATATAAATTTCATAATTTAAATACTAGCCATTTAATACCAGGTTTATTTTAAAGACAGGTAAAATTTGAATTTGGATAACAATGAGTAGTGTGTAGCAAATTGGCTATAACTTTGCCTAGAATAGTCAAATTGTGAAATGGTCAAAACTAATAGAAAACAAACATCCAAAGCTTTGAGAAGAGTTATTTACTATTAAAGGTCACATGGTATTTAGTATTAAGTATTAGCATTTTCATGTAAATTATTTTTTGTAATTTTCTTAAAGAGCCCATTTTGATTGCGAGGTGCCAAATAGTGGAATCTCAGCTTATTAGGCAATCATCCAAGCCAAACAACTTGTTTTAGGAAATGCATGTGATTTTTGTTGCTACTTCTCAAGGAAGGGTTAAGTATATGATTTGTCTAAAGATCCCAAACATGAATTTGAGTTGTGGAAGAGAAAGATAGAAATCTAGAAGTTGGTGGTTGTTGTTAGCAAAGAGCAAAATAGGATACAAGAAATAAGAGGAATGGCTTTAAGACATAATATCTCATTACATGACAAAAGAGTTACCCTATGATACAATAAACCCTCAAGATTCATGGAAGAATTTCTCATTCCTAGGGATAAACCCAGGGAATTGAATCATTTAGCATCCATACCCCAAATAGTATCTAAAGTTACTCTTGGTGCCATGTTTCCTTTTACAAGACCTTGATATGTTACATTTTGTTCTACATGGAACTTTAATTTTCTTTTTACAATTCACAAATTATACATCAATTGTGTCTAAATTGAATACATCACTCATTGTTTCAATTTGATACTAGTAATGGGATCTGAATTTCAAGCAAAACAAGTGTTTTCCTATTGCAAAGAAAATTGTTACTATTTATTCAAGTTCTCTAAAATGGAAGCCTTTGTCATCTTTTCAACAATATGGGGGCAAAAAAAAAAAGAATCAAAGTGGGAGATAGTTTTAGACCTCACCTAACAATACCTCCTGATTGGATTAAGCTGATTAGCCACAAAAAAGACCAACATCCTGGACAATTGTCTATAGATGATCGGGCAAAGCTATACAAAGACACCAATACATGTCACATGCTAAGTGGACTTGTGGTATACATTACGTGCCATAACACCAAAAAAATTCAAGAATCATAACAAGGAGCCCCATAACCATATCACCTAAGCACTAAGGACACTCGAGAAATAGATACCCCTTTTCTCATTTCAGACCTAATGTCAACACCCTTACTTTGACAATTTCTCTTTAATACTAGTGTACCTACTAGTCATCAATGTTTAACATTATGGGAGGCTTCATCACCAAATGCCCTTCAATTTTATTGCATATTTCAACAATTGGTGAGAATATGAAGCATTAATAATATATCAAATCCATATTTCAAGATGATGATTCTCAAAAGAATTTTAAATGGTTCAAGGCTGGTTGTAAGTTTTTTATTATGGAGTTTGTACAAGAATAGGGATGCATTTAACCATAACTTCAAACATTGTACAGGAGATTAGCCTATTCTTTAGGAAAAGGATAATTTGGGGATAAGTGTAGTTGATACAAGCTAGACCATTATTAGTTAGCTTATTTACAACTTTAGTTTGATAGCTATATTAATTAAGTCTTTAGGATCCACATAGAAAGGGGTTACCTTGTAATAATATCCATTAAAAAAATATATGTCATTTTGTTGAATGGAATGATTGGGTTTCAAAAGGAATGATCATTCCACAATTATGTCCAATATGCATAGAAATAGAATTGTCATTCATTATATTTGATAATATAAAAACATAATATAGAAATTGAATGATTAAAAGACAATTATGGTCTTAATAGTAAAAAATAATAATACAAAATTTATTTTAAAAAATTTATTGTATAATATAAATTTGATATAGTTTGAATGTATTGGATATATATATTTAGTTTATATGTTTTAATTTAATATTTAAAAAACAAGTAATAAATATTTTAATTTTATTATTAAAACTATGAAATATGTAAAGGATAAAATCATAAAACATTTCATAAATGATGGAATGAACAATCCATCACCTTTTCAATGGAATAAGGATTTCTTTGTTTGATGGAATGATTATTTCTTAAGAAATGCCAAATTTCATTTCATAGTATCAACCAAACAAAATTTTAAGCCATTCATATTCCCATTTCTTTTCCTTTCCTTGAATGGATAGAATGGAGTGGAAAAAGTTAAAAGTTTGTTTAGTTGAAAATTTTGAATAGGAATCAACATTCCATAAGAAAGAATCATTCTATCAAATTGAATCCTCATTCAATCAAGAAGGTGATAAAAAAAACATTCCTTCATTTATGGAATGATTTGTATTATGATTCTATCCTTAATATTTTGGTTTAAATATATTTATGGTTCTCTTAATTTATCAATTGAGTAGTTTTAGTCTCCTATTTTATAATGTTGAATTTTCATCCCTTAAAAATTAAACTAGAGTACGTTAAGTCCAATTGTTAACCATTTGTTAAAGTTTTGCCATAAGACTAGCTTTTGTTTGACTAATATTACTAAGGCATGTGACCATCTACTACCAAAAATCTTCTTCCTCAAAGGTCTTTATTCTTAGCCATTGTTCACACTTTTATCCTTTCCTCTTTCTCAGCCATATACTAGCAACACCATGGCAAATCAATACTATAACAAATGCCAAAAACATTGTATCTTAAAGTGAAGATCAAAAGGGTATGAAAGACTACTAAGTGAATAAGATTGAAGTAAAGATGTTGGGTTTCTAGAGGGATAAATTGGGTTTGAGTATTTAGAGAGAGAGAGAGAGAGAGAGAGAGAGAGAGAGAGAGAGAGAGAGAGAGATCCTTTTTTGAGGATTTAAGAAAATATAGAAGGGAAGAACAAAAAATTAAGAAAATGAGTCACAAAAATTTGTGGGTTCAACTAAATAATTATCACAAAAGTCCTAAAACCAAGATTGAAGTGTTTCATTGACACCAAAGATAATGGTAGGCATGGCCTACACCTTTGATTCATGTTACAAATGTCAAACTAAGGGTGCAAATGAGTTGAGCTATTTGTGAGCAGCTCGAGATTCATTTGTAAAAAGTTGCTTGAATTTGATTTTAAATAAGTTAAGTCAAGCTTGAATTTCATAGTACTCACCTCATATTGTTTATTAGCCTAAACGAGTCTCATAACAAAAATATATTTTTTATTTTTATATTATATGTAAATAATACAATACAAAATTTTATATTATATATAACTAATATAATACATATATTATATAATAATATGATAATATAAGACTCTGGTGTTTAATATTATATAATATGCAAGAAGCTCATTTAAACTCATTTAAGATTGTTTGAGCTCATTTAGGCTTTTATGTAATCAGAACTAGAGCTCGAGCTATTAGAATTCTCTTATTTTAGATTTTATAATTCATAAATTACAATGAATTAATGTCAATATAATTTGAAGCACTAATATAGTGACATAAAGTTATTGGGCTCAATTTGGTACTATAACTTGTTTCTGGTATTGGGTTAGATGATTATGATAGGTAGGATCCATACCCATTTTCATTATTATTTATTGATGGATCCCTACTCCTATGTCTCATATGGTTAGATAGTATTTTCCCCATCAAATTGCTACCTTATAGTTTTCTAATTAAGGACTAAGGCCATTAGGATGAGTGACTCTGTCTAAAAGAAAAGATCAATAGATCAAGCAAGAAGTTTAGGTAATTCAATTTTTTTTTCTTAAATCAATTTTGTATTTTATCGTATCACAAGTACATGATTAAAAGGCTGAAGTTATAAATTATTAAATTTTTTTAGCAAATGGTATCAAGGCATGTTTAATTATGTGTTGTACACTAAAATTAGCCTCGTGAGGACAAATCCCTGAGGGAGCAAAGATCAGTCCTCGAGCTTCAGCAAGAAGCTTTTCGAGAACTTTGGTCAAACCAACAGATAATAGCAACGGCAAAGAAATCACAGGTGCCGAACCTTACCTCACTCGCCACGTTACCACAACGCTGCGAGGCATAAGCCAAAGGGCCACATTTAAGCAACAACGCGAGTTAGCGATAACAAGTTCAAGGATCGATCCAACGATCGCTACACTCGCACTCACCTCCTTGTTGCAACAACCCTTACAGCTTCTCCAAAACCAAGGAACCCTCGCTTGAGACAGCAAAGTGTCTTGCCTGACACGGTAATGGCTACAAGCCTATGCTATCGGCCTAAGGAGCCTACTTCCACAGCCTACAGTCGAAATATGGTGTTCTCACTGTCTTTTCTCATTTATTTGATGTAACTTAACTGTAGTTAGCAATTAATGCATGTAACCTCTCCTTCCTCTATAAATAGGATTGCTTTGTTAGCAAGAGGGAGAAGAGGCCAATCTTGTAAGCAGAACTCCTGCAAAATATCCAATATTAATAATATCTCTGCCGTGGACGTAGGGTCCGGTGCCGTCTAGATTTAGCTGAACCACGTTAAAAATCTCTCCTACTCTTCCTCTTGACCACCTTTCATAACACTTCAAGAGCGGCATTGATTCTCGAAATTCACATCCCGTTGGCCGAAGTTCTGGTCCTCTGTGATGAACCGAATTTCGACATCAACATTATGTGATTATGATTGATAAGATGTGAATTTTGTGATGTAATTTTATTTGAATAATATGATTTATAATAGGCTTTTTTTTGTGATCAAATGTGCTATCAATTGTTAAATTTATTTGATAATGTTTGATATTAAATACCTAATATTATGTATGAAATTTATTGTATTTAATTGTACTGAATTTGATCATAATTATACGAGAAATTTTGTGTTTTAAAACTCACTTTATGATTATTTTCGATACAATGTAAATTTTAGAATTTGTGGTGATCCTTGATTCTGAAATCAATTAGAATGGGTTAATACATTTAGCAGTTGATTTAAAGTTAAAATAAAAAATACATGACTATATTCTAGTTTGTTAACAAGTTTCTAGGTTTTGATAGTTCTGAGAAAACAAAAAAAATTTCTTTCAAATGTTTGAGTGAGCAAAAACTAGTTTTCTGGATTATGAAACTTGTTTTAAAATGGGAGTTATATTGTAGTTTCATTACTAATTTTTTTTGAGTTATTTTTGTTAATGAAAATTTTAGTTTTTTAATGTTTTTAAAACTAGAGTTATATTGTGGTTTCATTACTAAATTTTTTAGTTATTTTTGTTAACTTCAGTTTTTGAATCAGAATTTGAGTAGTCTAAGTAGGAAATTAAGAGAGAAAAAGAACGTAATTAAAATTGAGTGTGAAAACTGCTTTAAAAATGCTCTTTTACAGGGTCTAAACCTAGTCAGATGACCCTAGTTGTCCACGCACATGCAAGGCGCATGTGGATCAAGCACTGCCTTCCTAGTAGTTTTTTACGATAGCTTTTCCACTGTTAACCTCCACTCTCCAAGGTAGTATTTTGAGATATTTTTTCTAAATTTTTTTTGAAAATAAAAATTATTTAATTAATTTTCATGATAATCTTTTGAATAATTAAATGATGTTATTTTGGCACAAAAAAATTTATCATATGATTCCTACAATTTTAGCTACAATATGTAATCTTTTGTAGAGTTATTTAATGATATTTAGATACTAATTAATTTTGATCAACACAAAATATTATTATAGGAATTATTTATGATTCATTATGTCATTAAATTTTGTGTAATTATGTTCCCACCTTTTGTGGGACCAGTTTTATAAAATTTTGTTAAAATGAAATAGTTTTGTATGGTATTCAAAAAAGTATTATATTAATAATATTATATACCCTTCGGTATAGTATTATTAATATGGTTTGTTGGTAATAATGTGAGTATAGGGTGAATGTTTTGTTCTTAGAATGTAATGTTTAATTCAAATATCATATGACAAGGTTTTAAATACCTTTTTTGGTATTAGATCTTATAATCTAATAATGTGAATAATTGCATAGGAAATATTAGAGGAAAATATAAGCATAAGTAAAGTTTTTACATGTGCTAATATGTTAATAATTTTTCTCAACTTCTTTTATTATGCAATTAACTTGTGTAAAGAAGTTAAATGGGATGAACTACAAGGACTACACGAAGTCATTAAAGTTATATCTGATCTTAATTTGGTGCTTAAGGAATGGGAGCATGTCATAGATGTAAATTCAAGTGCTAATTTGAAAGTAAAACATGATAATTGGAGACACTTAAACCAAGTATGTTTGATGACCATGAAGTACACCATAGACAAAATAATTAGACAGAGTATAAAGCTGTAATGAGCTGAGTTGATCACTTGCTTGTTCTAGCTAGAGCTTGAGCTCGGCAATAATAAACAAGCTCAAGTTCGAGCTCAAGCTCATCGAGCTTGTAAAATTCAAGCTCAAGCTTGAGCTCGACTATTACCCCAAGCCTAATCAATCATAAACGAGTTCAAACAAGCTATAATATATTTTATAATCATTTTTAACAAACAATAATAAAAAACATGATAAAAAGTTTCTTGGTACAAATAAATAGTACCATATAAATACATCTTTATTCTAGTACAATAAATATCCATAAAAAATAGTCACATCATGATGTATGAATTACTTTAATCTATTACATAACCATAGATAACAATTCAAAAGACAATAAGATGGTTTATTCAATATCCAAATTCCAAACAAATGCTAAAGATTACTAATAGATGACTTCACATGTAAAAACAATAAGAAAATAAGAGAAAAAAGCTAAGTTTTCCTTAAAAGTTTGATAAAGAAACAGAGCTTGTTTTGGCTTATTTATGCTTATGAACATTATAAGTTTTGTACTTTGGTGTTTAAGATCGGCTTGTTAACTATACAAGTTTGGCTCATTTAAGCTCGAGCTCATTTAACTCAAACATGAATTAAGCTTTTTGCAAGTAAAACTCGAGCTATACATGAGTAGCTTGGTTCATTTACAGCCCTAACAAAGTATTCCTGAATTTGAGAATGCCAAGATTTTTCTTGAATCAATTGCTAAAAAATTTGTGAAGTTTGATAAAGCTGAAAAAGGTTGCTACCGCTCATTACTTAAAAAGACCATATATGATGGTGTTAATGGAGTGTAGAAGCATATTCTAAAATTGATCCATTATTATAACAAGTTGAAGAATGTGAATGTCAATCTAGGTGAAAGTTACTTAATTTGGAGTGCACTAGAGCTGTTAACTACTAAATTTGATGTTGTGAAGACGTCTTATAATACCCATAAAGGTGAATGGACCATAAATGAACTAATTTCTATTGCTGCATGAGTGGAAGATGATACAAGGAAAGAAAAGTTGAAAACAATCAACTTGGTTTCTTATATATCGACTTCAAGGCACCAAAAAGCCAACAAAGGAAATTTCTCTTAAGATAAGAAAAAGAATGGTGTGAAAAATAACTGCTACAAGCCTAAAAAGGCTTAATTCAAAGGAAATTACTAGGTATCTACAAGAATGCAAAATCGAAGCCATTTACACCATGCCTAGAACACTATAACAGAATGACATAGCTAAAAAAAGAAATAGGACACTGATGAATATGGTAAGATGTATGCTTGCACATTCTTCATTGCCAAAGTTTTTATAGGGTGATGCTATAAAGACTGCTACATATATTATGAATCAAATGCCAAGTACGTTCATACCCAACACTCCATATAAGCTGTTGATTAGTAAAAAGCCTAATATGAGGCACTATCATGTCTGGGGTTATAAAGATGAGGTGAAACTATATATTCCTTCTGCAAAGAAACTTAATTCAATAACAATATATGGATATTTTATCTAGTATTGCACTAGCTTAAGAGGCAATACGTTTATCATCCTACTCATTCTACCAGAGTTGTTGAATCGAACAGAGTTATCTATTTTGAGGATGAGTTGGATAGTGGGAGTGAAATACCACGTATCGTAACCTTCAAAGAGGAAAGTGTTGTAATTCCACTAGCACAATAGCATGTTGAATCATCTTCTATCTTCCTATAGGATTATCCAATGCATCCAGCTCCTGAAGATATGGAACTGGATGAGTTAATTGATGAAATTCCATTGAAGAGATCTCAAAGAGTTCATAAATCAGCGATCTCTAATGATTATTTGATTTACTTGTAGGAATATGAACTGTCAGTGATGAGATTGATCCCACTATATTCTCACTAACTATGTCTAACCCAAACTCATCAAAATGGATGAGTGTGATAAAAGATGAATTAGTTTCTATGTATAAGAATCATGTATGGGATTTAGTTAAGTTACCTGTACATTCTAAGCCAGTTTGATGTTAATGAGTTTCAAGACTAAAAAGGATATTCAAGGTCAAATTGAGAGGTACAAAGCTAGATTGGTAGCAAAAGGCTACACTCATAGAAAAGGCATTGACCATAAAGAGACTTTTTTGCTAGTTTCAACTAAAGACTCATTCTGAGTTGTTATGGTGATGGTAGCTCACTTTGATTTAGAGTTGTATCATATGGATGCCCAAACAACCTTCTTAAATAGAGTCCCGGAAAAAATAGTGTACATGAAACAACCAATGGTTTCCAAGAGAAGGGCAAGGAGTACATTGTATGTAAACTAAAGAAATCCATTTATGGCTTAAAACAAGTGTCTAGACAGTGGTATCTCAAGTTTGATGGGATAGTAACTTCTCATAGACTTAAGGAGAATGATGCAAACCAGTGTATATACATGAAATTGATTGTAGATAGCTTTGTAATTCTAGTTCTATATGTAGATGACATTCCCTTCGCAAGCAATAATGTGAATTTGTTGACTAAGATAAAGCAAATGCTATCATCACAATTAGAGATGAAAAATCTCATGAATGCCTCTTTTACTTTGGGCATCAAGATTCATCATGATTGATCTTTAGGTGTTCTTGGCTTGTCTCAGTAGTCGTATATCAAGAAAATTCTAAAGAAATTTGAAATGTCTACATGTTCTCAATTTTCTTCACCTATCCAGAAAGTGAAATCTTTTTGAAAACCCAATGTCCTCAGAATGATTAAGAAAGGCAAAAGATGAAAAATGTTTCATATGCATCAGTCATAGGTAGCCTAATGTATGCTCAGATATGTACACATTTTGATAGAGCTTATGTTGTTAGTATACTAAGGAGATACCTAAAAGATCCTGGTCAGAGCATTAGACTATAGCTAAAAGAATAATAAGGCATCTACAAGGTATTAAGGATTACATGCTACCCTATAAAAGATTGGAAGATCTTATTGTTACAGGTTACTCAAACTCAAACTTTATAGGTTGTTCACATGATCATAAATCAACATCTAGATACATTTTTATGATGACAAGAAGAGCTGTGTCATGGAAAAGTAACAAGTAGTCCATTAAAACAACTTATACAATGGAAACCGAGTATGTCATATGTTTTGAAGGTACTCATGAAGTTATGTGGTTAGGGAATTTTATTAACTTATCTATTATTGAGAGCATCTCAAGGCCCTTAACCATTTATTGTAACAATACTATTGTTGCAAACGTTTCTTTAAACAATAAAAGCTCTGCCCATACAAAACACTTTGATATAAAATATCAATTTGTGAGAGAGAAGATACAAATGTGTTACTTGCATTAAGTATGCTTCCACAGATCACATGCTCACGGATCCACTAACCAAAAGCTTAGCTATTTGAATATATCATGGCCCAAAATTTCAGGTCTTGGCTGGCATGAATATCAATTTTGGATTGATAATCACCAGCCTTTACTCCTACTTTCATCACCTTTACTGTTCATATTTGTTTCTTTGTTTCCAAAACATTCCTATTTAAACCCAATTGGCTATTTAAGAAATTATGAGTTCATGGAAACAAAGGAAGACATGTGGAGATATAAGCAAACTTATGTATTGTATAAATCATAGCCCAAGTAAGGTACATGCTTCTAGAAATAATGGTGTTTAAGATTTACATCAAGTTTTCAAAATAGTATGTTCCTATAATAATTTCTACCTTCACATGCTTCTAAAGACTTGTTACGATAGTTGAGAACATATTAGCCATTATTTCAATAGGTTTAGCATCCATCCTTACATTCTGATGGAGGAGCAATAGTAATATTTTGAGAATTTGAAAAATATTCCACAAAAGAATGAATCTGGGGTTCAGTGAGATAAATTCTTACTAAACTTATGAATTTATCATAAAATAACAATACTTATATACATCATTGCCATATATTCATACTCCATGCCAAGTTTAATAAATAATTCATAGATTTCTAGTGTTTCACCAAATTCATAAGTAACCAACCTCTAGGTGGCATCACCCAATAGTAACAATAACACATTAATAAAAATCATAATTTTTTTATCTTCAATAGCTAGCATCAGTCATCACACTTTCAGTTCACATTATCATATTATAGTTTAGCATTTTATAGATTGGTAACTAAATTGCATAGATATAATAACAAACAAGGTTCTCCTTTTTACTCCAATCTAGCCATATCCCACTTATCTCTAGCCTTTTCCCTCCAAGCCAAAAATATCCCACTCATCATATCATAACACACAGATCTAGGATCCGATTCATTATTCCTATCATTCACATTTTAAGTCTCATTAAAGCTTTCAAGTATTCAATGATATAATTCTTATAATAGTTACATCAAGTTTACATTATCACATTTCATCATCATATATCACACATCATCACCATCATTCATCATCCCACGTCTCATGGAAATTCTTAAACTTTAAAAAATATCATTTCTCATCAGTACCAATCATTATCCCCCATATCATAAAGAAATTTTAAGATTTCAAACAATACCACTTCTCATGACAATCATGTTTAGATTTCACATTTCATTATTATTAATTGTCATTTATCATATATCATATAGTATGTATCACATATCATAGGTCATCATTCATGATAACCATGTCATATGTTCATAATAGCAGTATCACAACATTTATATTTGGTTCCAATCTTGATCACGTGGATCATAACCCATCACAATCACAATTATACATTTCTTGTTTCATTATTTTATTAGCTATCAGGATTATTACCATATTATCAATGCATAGATAATTGTTAGGTCTATTGATATTGGTTTATGAATTATCCATTTAGGATTTCTTAGTTACTATACTCAAATTAACTAGAATTCATATCACATAGTACATAATCCCTTATCCTCATATCATCTTCAATATTGTTGTCATAGTATCATCAATTATTCTATGCATCCCAAGATCTATATCATTTATATTTTCAAATTTAATCAGTCAATTTCCAATATTTCCTAACAATGCTAATACTCTATTATTCCATGATTTTGTTATTTAATTATTCCTAAAACCTTAACCATATTATTTGCACAACTATGAAGGAGAAGTTTTAGGCAACACATCATTATCAAATAAGTATTCCAAAGATATCTTAACAAATTGTTCAACTTTAAGGCTTCATGATTCAAATCACTCTTATTTACACTCAATTCGTGATTATGATCGCAGAGCTAGAGTATGCCTTCAGGCCATTGTGATTTAGATAAAAAATTTAGCCTACTTTTTTTTGCTAGATTGGAACTGACCTTACTTTATTTTGATCCTGCTCATAACTTGGATTATGTATAATCCTAAAATTCTTGAAAGTTTACAACTTTTACCAAGCAAACTCGTAATTTAGACTATTTTGGCTTGAGTCAAATTAAAGCTTTTACATTTAGTTTCCACAATTCTAATCATGATTCCACTCGACTTTCAGTTTCTGGGCTCATGATCATGCTTGTAATTCTACTCGCATGCCCAGATTTGTACAAATTTTTAGTGCAACTATGCATTTCATCAAAGACAACTCTTATTTTCTTAACTAAAATTCATATGCTAACTCAGCCAACTCTTAATCATGAAAGGACTAAACATAAAACCAAGCCTTTCCAATCAAACCATTATATTTACATTAACAACACAAATCATAATCAATTTATACTATAAGTTCATTCAATACCCATTTTCTTTACATACCCAATAAATCACTAATCTACCATCAATTAGTTATTTTATAATTCACAAGAAAGGTAAAAATTACTCACCTTAACAACTGGAAACAAGAAATTAAATCTAGTTCCACCAAGATCTCCAATACTCTTCAAGAACAAAAGACAAGGCATATTAGATTCTTTGGATTTTTAAGAGTTTTCTTGCATTAAATTGTCAAATACCATTAGACCATAACTTCATCCTATAAAAACAAGCTAGAAATAGAAGATTTGAGCTTCAAAAACACCAGAAAATCCATATGAGTTTATGGGTTGAATAGTGAAATGAATAATAGCTATTGGATTCAAAAATTCATAACTTAGATTTTACTCAATGAGTCAACATGATTTTGTATCAAATTGAAGAGAAAGAGGAGAGGAATCAACAATAAAAATATAAGAAATGAACACAAAGGATTAAGATGTTTCCTTGTACAGAAAGAGGAAGAATGTAGAGAAAAAAGCTCTAATGTTAAGGAAAGACTTGTTGCATGAATTGCAATAAAAAAGTGGCATGGGAAAGAAGAAGAAAGGTGCCAACTTTGGGGGGCAAAATGGGAAAAGATAAGTTAATTATTACTTTTGACTTCTTCCTTAACAAGTTTTGTAATTTCTCTTGTTTTGTAACTTTGTCAATTTCTTCACTTCAAGTCCAAAATTTACATGCTCACCAACCATCAGCGGCCATGAAATTTTAACACCAATTAGTTCAATTAAAAACTTTTGTAGCAACTATAAATTTGCAATCACTGGGCATCCGTAACTCTAGTTTTGATCTTCCAAAATTTTCTGGAAATTAAACTCCGAAAACACTAGTTTTACTCTATAAGTGTCCAAAATGGAAATTTTCAATTTCCTAAGAATTTCCTAAAATTCATATAATTTATTTTTATCACATCTAGACTCCTCAAATCCAAAATTTATAGTTTTGAAATTCTCAAAATTCCTAAACTTACCTTTTTGAATTTTCCAAAATGCTATTTTATTCTCAAAATTAATTTTCAATTTTTTTGTATAAAATTGAGAATATTACAATCATGTACATAAAATGGGCTTGGCTAAGTTTTTTGATATTTTGGGTTAGTAGGAGTATTATATTATTTTTATTATTTATCTCGAGACATGTTAAAATGAAATATTCATGATTTTGCTATATATATATATTATTTGTACACTTTATCTAGTTATGACATGTTATTAAAGAGATTTAGACCTTGTCTCATTACTCTATTGAAAATGTCAATTCTCATATGACATCTTGGGTGGATGCTATGACCATTTTGTGGAGATTTGCATGTAGTCAAATTTTTTGTCATGTAAATCTCACCTTGCACATTCTATGTTTGGTCATCAAAATATAAGTGTACAGTGTGTATGATATTAATATACCTTTTGAATATAATTGTTGGTCCCAAAAAGTAACAATCTTGCCCTTTTTGGAAATATATACTCTTTTGATAGATCAAATTCTAATTCATTTTAAGAAAATGCAAAAGTCTTTAAAAGAATTATCTTTGGAAGTTTATTAGATAATCAAGATTGAATTGGAGTCACTGACTTAGATGTAGAGCAATTCATCAAATATAGGATGTGCAGAATTTTAAAAATGTAGAAACAATTAAACCAAAAATGCAGTGTAGCAGAATCAAGTAGTAAAGATAAAGTGCAGAAACAAAAAGAACAATAAAGAACTCTAAGATTTTTAAAGTAGTTCAACTTCAATTGAAGTAGCACTTGAAGTCTACATCCACTAGATCAATCCTCAACTAGATGACCACTTTTATTAATAGCCACAGGAATTAACCAGGCTTCTGCATACCAATTTGTGACACAAGATTTGACTAGGCTCTTACTAACCTAGAACATAAGATTTAGTCGAGCTCTTATTAACCTAGATACAAAAATTCTTTTATCTTTTACAGACTATAATCAACCTAATAACCTAGAAAATACTCCAAGAATTCTTTACAATCTTCAACTAGCTATGATTAATCTCACAACTAAAGAAGATGCAAAGGGAAAATCAACCTCTTCCTTTGTATCTTCGATTTCTATCAACCTAGAAATCTGAAATAGAACAAGAATTAGGGTAAGAAATACAATACCACAATTTGAGATGAATATCTCAAATATCTAATGTGAATTCTCCTCAAATTTGATTCAAGATCCTTTGAATTGATGACATATATTGAGGTAGTAATGAATCTAGTAAAGCTCAATTATCTCTATGATTTTCTCACTTGAGGAAAATGTGAAAGTTATGAAAATGATTTTATTTGAAATAAGGTTATGGGTATTTATAGTTGTTGTAACTGATATTTGAAAAATAACTAGCTTTTAGTCTATGAATCAATTCATGAATTGCTTCAGAGCAGTTACTAACTAATGAATCAATTTGTGAATCAATTCATATATGAATATCATAAAGAAGTTCATGATTGAATCGATACATGAATCAAATCATAGTATTATGCAATTAGGTCATGAATCAATTAGCTAATCGATTCAGGAAAAATCCTAACCTTCGGTAAGAAATATTTTTCAAAACTTTTCTTCATGAATTGATTTCTGAATCGATTTGAGTACAGTTTTACAAGATCTTCAATATGAATCGATTCGTGAATCGATTCACACAGTGAAAAATAGTTTTTATAAAACTTGCACTTGTGAAAGATCATTTGAAAACTTTATTTGAAAAATATTTAATTTTTAACTCACTTCAAGTGATTTATTTTTACCTTAATATATCAGTTTTAAGAAATTAGCTCGAATTAAATCAAATTAGAGTTTAGTTACAAAAAATCCTAACAAAATAAAAGAATTGCTAAAACTAATGTAGATTTTTTGAATTTCATACTTTGATCCTACAAAACAAATAACAAACACTAAAACATATTGTTAGATTTAAAATTATTTTCAACATTAAAACCAGAGAAATTAAGATAGCAAAGCAGTCACACTAGCAAGGTTAACAATCTCCAGTAATGCTAACAATCTCTAGTAATGCTATATCTCCAATGCTAACAATCTCTATATAAATGTAGCAATGCTAATAATAATGATCAACATCATTGGAAGCTTATGATTTTAACAGACCTATGGGTGTAATAGTATCGTTGTTATCTTAACATTAATTTAAAAGTGGCCACATTTTATAGATTATATTGTTCAAGTAAGAGATTGTTGGAATTCTCTTATTTTGGACTTTATAATTCATAAATTATAATGAGTTAATGTCAAGATAATTTTAAGCACTAATATAGTGACATAAAGTTATTAGGCTCAATTTGGTACTATAGCCTATTTCTGGATATTGGGTTGAATTATTGTGATTGGTAGGATCTAAACTCATTTTTACTATTATTTATTGATAGATCCCTACTCCTATATCTCATATGGTCAGATAATATTTTTTTCATCAAATTGTTATCATACAATTTCCCAATTAAGGATCATGGCCATCAGGAGGAGTGATTCTTTCAAGAAGAAAAAATCAATGGACCAAGCAAGAAGTTCATGTAATTATAATCCTTCTTAAATCAATTCTACATGTTATCATATCACAATCATATGATTGAAAGGCTAAAATTAGAAGTTATTAAATTTATTTTAACAAGAACTTGAATATTTAGGCTCAATGAGTAATTGGGACTAAATAACAAGAAATCCATTATAGATGTAGACTTGCAAATAGTTAACTTTCCTAGATTTAGTATGATGAAAGCTACCCTTCTTGCTTCTCTAAAATTCTCCCAAATTTCCATTAACATCCTTCTAATAAAATTGGAATAACAAAAATAATTTCTCAAGAAATTTTCCTTTGAATCTTCAAGTGATTTGGAATTAAGATGCACTTTTCATAGATTAAGAACAAGAGAGGGAAAGATTGAAGAAGAGAGACCAAGCATGATGAACAAGAAGGAATTTGAGAGATTAAAAGTAGAGAAAGTGGGAAACAAAGGGAGAGTGAGAAAGCAAGGAGGATGGAACGGTGAAAAGTAAAAAGGAATAAAAATGTGGAAAGATGATGGAAAAAAAATAACAGAATGAACGATGAAGATAGCAAAAACAGAATGATCAATGGAAAAATTAGGGTGAATAGAAGAAAATGATAGATGAGAGAAAAAAAATGATGATCAAAGTTTAAATATTGTCTAGTTTGGCATTATGAAATATTGACTGTATCTTCTACAAAAATTTATATATTGTATGATAAATTTTTGTGTAAGTATATAATATTAAATTTGAAAGTAAAAGAAAATATTAGAATAAAAGAAGACAATTAATAAAAATCTGAATACTATATATTAAACCTATTTGTTGAATGCCACTAATTGCTATCCAATTAATAAGGAAAAAATAAAAAATTTTAATTTGTGTTACTTTGCGTACTCTACGAATAATACCATCAATGGATCCAACTATATTTTTCAAAGAGATACTCAAATAAATAAAGGAATCATACAATTTAAACTTTTGAAATCACTAATTAACAAATAGCACCCTAAACTTTAAAAATATACACACAATTTATCACCTATAATTTGAACAAAAGTTAAAATGTCAACTACCCTTATAATTATAACCCTAAACAACCATATGTGTTGTGTTTATTTTGTTGAAAGTCTTTATCTCTTTTTAAAAGTTATAAAATGTTCATTGAATATTGTATTTCTGACCAAAAACATGAATTTTATTATTTGGGTTTGGAGAAGATTTAAAATCAATTTTTGTGAATTTTTTAATTTGTTATTTATTTGTTGGTTGATTTAAAGTACAATAATTTTATCTTTGATTCATTCAATTCCATCAATGAAAATGAATGTAAATTAAATTGGACAATTCTTACAAATACTAATTCTACAACTTTTCCAAATTCTATCACGTGACCCATATTTTAGTGAAGAAATTTGGGAATCAATGTACGTTTTGTGATTTTTAGGAAAACAAATAAGACTTTTTAACAAAATTTGTTGAAAAACACAATTTATATCCCTTTATACTTGAGTTTTTGAGCTTAATTATCTAAAGTGGTTTAATGCTAGTTGAACTTTTATAAGCAATCTCATTGTTTGTGGCTGTTTAGTTGTAAGGTGGCAATAGGGTCTTGATGAGCTACTAGGATAAATCAATTCTCCTAGAGAATTAAGGATAATTAATTGGGTTACTATTAGGGTGATCCAGTTAATTAAACTTAGTGGTTTCAAGACTTAATGTTATTGATACATTAGTTAGGTGTTGGACTTTAATTGATTTAACAATAAGTGTCAATTAGGTGTGGGGCTTGGTTAACTAGCTTAAGGAGAAATTAACAAGGTTTAGTTAGGTGCCGGAGCTTAATTAATACCTTGGCTAAGCAGTTAAAATGAGAATGAAATATTAGTATCAAGGAATAGTCAATGGAATGGTTGTAATAGTCCCTTGGATTAAGTATTTCCCATTTGATTTTCTTTCAATTTTTGTACAATTTTATATGCATTCTATTTGTGTGATTTAATTCCTAGTCTAATTAGTATCCTACCCTCCCCCTGCTCCGTTTTGTCATACTATAAGCACATAAATTTCAATCTCCAGGCTTTGTGGACATGACCTAAACTTACCCTTACTACTAGCTAGCTTAAAAGTTTAGTATTATTTTTAACCAGTTTCAACAGCCGTCATTCATTCAAGGCATATGGTATGGTTTTAAGGTAAAGGTAACAACTGATTAATATTCTTACTTTTGTTCAAACTTTAGAGGTAATTTTTGAAAAAAAAAATGGAGAAATAATTCATCACGTAATAAAATTTGTGACATCCACTCAATGCACACATAAAATAGATCATTGTAATAATTAATTAATTATTGTTACAAAATCCCAGAGAAGATTTAGAACTTGAAATTTTCTTTCAAAATAATAAGCATGGTAGCTAGCTTGTAAAAAGTGGACTTAGAAAATTTAGAAATGAGAGTCCATGAGATAGGACATGAACCTATCATGGGTAAAATTCGATCTTGCAAAATAAGCTAGTAGAAGCTTAATGGAAGCTAAGTCCAAGTAAAAGAGGTCTAGTTTGCTAAGGTTGCCTAGTAGGCACCGCCTTGCTAATCATGAGGTCAAGATACAACAAAACCAAAGGTTAGAGGTCTACCTTGACAAGTTTGAGTTCAACCTCACTAAAGGCTAGCAACGATCCTGTGCCAAAAATGGCTCACGAGATGCAATGCATTGCCTAGATGAGAGCTTAATAAAACAGAGTACCAGACAAGCTTATGTCAGTTCACAGACAAGGGACCCACCCATAGAAAGCAACCTACAGAAGCCAATTTGCAAGAGTTTATATTATCTTGTACATTTAATGTTTGATGTAACTTATTTACAACATATAAAATTACATTTGTAACCTCTCAACCTTTATAAATAGGAGGAGGAGGATCCTTGTAAGCTAAGCTGAAACAAATATATTGAAACAATGTAAAATTTCCTTTAGATTAATAAAAGTTACCGTGGACATAGGGACCAGTACTGCCTGATTTTAGCTGAACCACGTTAAATATATTGCATGCCATTGTTGTTCTCCCTCTTCACCATCTTCATTATCTTCCTCATCTTTCATTGCATTAACCAAAAAGTAGTTTGGGGTTCAAGAATTGATCTTAGTTGATAGGAATTTGGCAGAACCAGATTTCACCGTCAACATTTTGGTGCTAGAAGGAGGGCCTATCTACTTTCGGATTTCCTAATTTCTCTTCTGTATAGCTACAATGGTAAGAGGAAGAATCACCAGGATTGTTGTTCTCCCTCTTCACCATCTTCTTTATCTTCCTCATCTCTCATTGCATTAACCAAAAAGTAGTTTGGGGTTCAAAAACTGATCTTAGTTTACAAGAATTTGGTAGAACCAGATTTCACTGTCAACATTTTGATACTAGAAGGAGGGCCTGTCTGCTTTCAAATTTCCTAATTTCTCTTCTGTATAGCTACAATCGTAAGAGGAAGAATCAGCAGGAGTTCAAACACTCCAGTTGCTTAGTCGATAGACACTCCCACTATTGAAACTCACCGCCAGCCTATTGCTACCCCTAAAATCAAAAAGGCGCAAACATCTCACTAGCCCCAACCAGTGCTTGATAACATGGTAAGAAAGTTTGTCGAAGCTATTAAAGTGTTGGCATAGGCACAGACCCAGGGTGCACAGAGGCAAGAGGAGATCATGGCGCAGCTCTAATAGCTACGTGAAGAAGTCTAGAATGAGACTCTTGAGGATCACGACAATCAACGATTTAAGGGCTCGCAACGAGCCGAAAGCTTGAATAGGACTAGCCAAGGGGGAAGAAAAATCAACAATCCTCTAACCTGCAATTTGAAATGCAGGACCCGGTAATAAGGGAAGTGTTAGAAAGGCTAAAGTGGCTAGAGGAGCGCCCCTGAGCTTAAAACGAGCAAGCCTACAATGAGGAAAGCTTGCCAATCTCTGTGGAGATCAAGATGCAACCCCTCCCATAAAAACTTAAGGTGCCGGTGATCCTATTGTAAGATAGAAATAGCAACCTTTGCGACCATTTGGATGTGTTCAACGTTCAGATTGACCTTCAAACAACTAATTCTCTAGTCAAATGTCATGTCTTCCCAACCATATTTGGGGGGTATACCTCGGGCATGGTTGAGAAGTCTCCCAGCTCATAGTGTCAATAGTTGAGAAGAGTGCTAGAGAAAGTTCATTGATCAATACCGAGCATTGAAGAGATAACTTACACCTCCTTACCACCTTGCCATGATCTTTTAATGAAAGAATGAATTGTTGAAAGATTACATAGCCAGATTCAGGTAAGAAGCCAATTTTGTAGAAAATCCTTTAGAGCAAAATATCCTAATAGCAATCTTTGTGGGACTCCACAAAGATGGAAAGCTGTATAGAAGTTTATACAAGTTCCTAGTGCGAAACCTCACTAAATTCTACAAATGAGCTACCAAGCAAATTAGATGGGAGGAAACCTTTGGCATAGAGAAGCCCAAGCATAAGAACGAAGTAGTCAGCTCCCCTAGAGCAAAAGGAGGAACGATGAGCATCAAGGCCATGGCCCCAACAGCTAGTCTGCAAAGAAGGGTAGGGCCAAGCGACCTCAGCCTTAAGGTCACTATAAAAGCTATAGCATTCTGTCTGATATGCAAGATAGGATCTTTGCAGCAGAAAGGAACAGGGAAGACTTTGGGAAACCCAAGCCCATGAGAGCCCCTAGCAAATTAAGGGACCCGAGTAGATTCTATGCTTATCACAATGAAGTTGGACACACTACCTCAAAATGTTGGGCATTAAGAGATGCCATAGAAGACCTCATCAAAAGAGGTTGTTTACGAGAATATGTGGTCCAGCCTTCCTGACATCAAACTCAGTAGACTCAATGAATCACTAATTGAGAACAAGAGCCTTTCATTAGAACCATATTCTGATTGTGTAATCTTATACTAAAATTAATGAAAGATTTTTGAATTTTTGTCTGAATTATTTGACAGAATGCTGTACAGAAAGAAAAATATTCTATAATAATTTGATATTATTCCCGATTGATTAGCTGAGACATAAAGGTGCCCTTTTAGGGAGAAGGAGGGTAATGACCCTCACCTCAATGGGTCAAAATCATACGGATACATCGGAAAGTGAGATAGTGCAAAGCCTATCCCATTGATACATCCACAACGGGTACATTTGGGGGGTGAGACGGTGCAAGGCCTACCCTATATATACTTCCAAAATAGATAACACCTCACACACGAAGGCACTGTTTAACACTCAAATCCAATGAAGAGCTATGAACTCGCTAAGGCGCGAGGGCGCCAAAATAAACTTGATTACCTACCTGAGCAACAAGATTGTTAGGGGACTAAGCAACAAGATTACTATCTCACTGAGCAACGAGATTGTTATGAAGCTGAGCAACATGATTACTGTCTTATTGAGCAATGAGATTGCTATGAGACTGAGCAACAAGATTGCTATCCTACTGAACAATGAGATTGCTGGCAAAGTCAAAATTATATTGTCCACTGAGTAACAATATTGCTGTGGCATAATCGATAAGGCACAACTCTCATGCGACCAAATGCTCGCAGCTCGCATATGACTCTTTTTTTTAGGCCCAGCTTACATGCAACCTGCCCAAATATTACTTATTAACTTTAAGGGCACTTAGAAGCCAAAATTTATTATTAACTAAATATGGCTGATTGGTTATTTGAATATCTTATTCAACTGTGATTTACAGGAATATGCATTATCTTCTATGACATACAAAAGGTTCGATACAGCATTCAAGAGTTACAAAAAAAAGCTCATTCGTTGAAAGGCCTTATTCAACAAGGTAAATTTACATCAAAAGATGGAAATACAAAATTAAAACATAAAGCCTATAGCTATCACTTCCTCAAGGAAAGAGAGGGTCGGCCTCTGGGAGATGAACTCCAACCGGCTGGAGGATCGACGAGCACAATTACTTCTCAATCTTCTTCTTCTTATAGCCCTCCTCAACTAGTGGCTCCTTTCCTAACTCACACCTAGAGTAATCCAAAAAGTACTCAGGAGTTTAGGTGGCAAGGTTAAATCTCACGGCAAAATCGTGAGGAAGTAATCTAACATCTACATAAGACTCCCCAGCAGCCAACAAGAAGAGTTATGTAGGGAAGTCATGTACAGCAGGCCATTCATGCCTCCCAATTTATTACAGTAAACCATGTACACTTGAAAGTGCTTCACTAAAAGCTAAACTACTAGAAACATAAGAGGCTTAACTAAAGCATCCATCAGGCTATTCCACAAAGAAGCAAGAAGAGATTCTCAGGCTTTATAAACTAGTCCAAGTTCAATGAAGGATCCAAAGGATAATTGGTTGTTCCAAATCGAATGATCTAAAGAAAACAAGGCTACCACGCTAACGGCCATAGATTACACACAGTAAGAGGTATGACCTAGAGCAGATGAAATAAAAGAATTGAAGTCTGAAATGGCAACATGGCAGAGTAAAGACTTTGACTACATGACAAAATCATAACTCCCAATCCACGAAGTGAACTGAGAGTTGGGGGGGCTTATGTTATGGGTAAAATTTGGTCTTGCAGAGCAAGCCAATAGAAGCTCAATGGAAGCTAAGTCTAAGTAAAAGAAGTCTAGCTCGCTAAGGTTGCCTGGTAGGCACCACCTTGCTAATCATGAGATTGAGATGCAATGAAATCAAAGGTTAGAGGTTAAGCTCATCAAGAAATAAGCCACCTTACTCGAGCTCGCCTCAACAAGTGTAAGTTCGACCTCACTGAAGGCTAGTAGTGACCCCAAGACAAAAATAGCTCACGAGATGCAATGCATTACCTAGATGAAAGCTCAATGAAATAGAGCACTAGACAAGCTTACATTAGTTCATAGACAAGGGACTCACCCATAGAAAGTAATCTGCAGAAGCTAATTTATAGGAGTTTATATTGTCTTGTACATTTTAATATTTGATGTAACTTATTTACAGCATGTAAAATTACATTTATAACCTCCTAGCCTCTACAAATAGGGGGAGAAAGATCCTTGTAAGCGAAGCTAAAACAGATATATTGAAATTTTGTAAAATTTCCTTGAGACTAATAAAAGTTACCATGGACACAGAGACTAGTACTACCTGGTTTTAGCCAAACCACATTAAAAATATTACATGTCATTATTGTTCTCCCTCTTCACCATCTTCATTATCTTCCTCATCTCTTATTGCATTAACTAGAAAGTAGTTTGAGGTTCAAGAACTGATCTCAGTTGATAGGAATTTGGCAAAACCATATTTCACCGTCAACAGAACCATTAGGTAATTAGTCAAACAAGTTAAGCCCATTAGGATAATAGACTAGAAATTTATTTAGAAACCCATAAAAAAAAGTCCACAAGAAAGATAAACTTTAAATTGAAAATCCAAACAAAATATTTTAGGGAATGAGTCTTTAAAATAAAAGCTCAAAGTAAGGATATCATCTTTAAAAAGGATGAAGGTGCATGGTTGGCTTCCCAAAGTAAGGATGACATCCTTAAAGAGGATGAGGAAGCATGATTAGGTCTCATAAGAAGCTTAAACCATGACCAAGTCCTTAAAAAAAGGCCAAAGGCCTATTGGGCAAACTAAGGATAAAATAGTCCAAAGAGACGTCAAAATGGAAGGTAAGTAAAAAAAAGTAAGAATTTAAAAGGTATGGCATTTTCCATAAGTGCCAAAATGGCAAGTCAGGGGATTTTGGGAAAATGATGAAGTTAATATAAGTATACTAGTAGTATGTCAAGAAACGAAACATTTCATTCTTCTTGTCCAACTAAATATACTAAGAAACAATAAAATATTTATTCAGCCTCTAAAGAAAGGTAACCAAGTCATTAATGAGGAGATACTCATTTAATTAAAAGAGATATGCAATTAAGGAATGTGACCTACATTTTGAAGACAAATCTTTCCAAAAAAAATCACTTCATTTAATTGAAGTAATCATTACTACCATTTATTCAAATGAAGCCAAAAGGTTTTACCTCTCTTTTCTCCCTAAACCACATGGTTACTCCCTTAAGGCCAAACCATTATCTCTCCCTCACTCACTTCATTTTCGTCTATTTTCCTCACCCAATCTCCCAAAATCAAAACTCCTTCTCCTTCTCTACCCATCCTCAAGTCATTACCTTACACCAAAGCTCAAGACTTCTTCCATTTCCAAGCTCTTCTCATTTTTTGAGATAACATTTTCCAACACTTTGCTTTTTCCTTCATCTTCTTCCTCTCCTCTTTTCTTAAGAACAAGATGAGTTTTTGGAAAAAAAAAATACAAGTAAAATATATTTTTTACTTTTTGGAAAAAACAAATAAGATAAGAAAGATGATTTTTTTTTTAACCAGGCAAGGCTTTACTTACCTAAACATAAAGAGCACTTTATAAGACCAAGATGAGTTGAAAACCCCACCTTGATCTTACAAGGGACAAGTTTTGGATTTAAGAGAAAAGTAGGGAGAAAATGTTTCATAATTTTCTTTCAACCTTTATATTGAACATTTAATAAAGGATAACTTGCTTTCTTGTTATATTTAGGTGAAAAATCAAACCAATCTTCAAGTAAGAGTGAGTGTGCTCTCTAGCCCTTCCTTGATGTGTTTTGGTTAGAAATATTTGCTTGAAATCATGTATTTGCTAGTGTACAACTCTTCAAGAACTTATGCTCGAATACTAATGTGATTTGTCATATGAGAAGAAGAAGAAGAAACATGTCTCCTTTTGGTGAAGTGGCATTCAATGCCACGGACACTTGGAATCCTAGAGAGAATCATGGCCACTAAGGAAGGTCACTCTCTTATTTTGTCAAAAAAATTATCCAAAATAGGCCAAGAATGTTCACGGGTACATGCCCTCCAAAGGGGTAGAAACTTCCAAAAATTTTAAGTAAAAGTAATATTTTGATATAATATTTGAAATAAGAAAGGTGTTCTAAAATAAAACAAAGAAACAAGGCAAGGATGGTATTTCTCTTACTTTGAAAGAACCTTATGAATCTTGGTCCAAAATTGCATACAAATGCTCTTACGACTTAATAAGCCTAAAATGGGTAAAATGAAATGTGATGGGGAGAGATAAAGGCCCAATGCCATTTAAAGAGAAAGGGATAAGGATGAATGGAGGGAAAAGGTTGGAAGAGAGGGGGACAAGGATGAAAGGAGTCAAAAGGAGGAATATTCATACCATTTTTCATTTCTAAATCAATTTATTAATTTACATTCTATATGGAGATTTTCCTTAATATATGCTTAATAAATCAAGATGAACTTATTGAATAAGTTAAAACTAAAAATGGATGGTTATGGACTTGTAAATACTTTGTTTCTAAGTTATTTCTTTCTAATTGTAACCCACCAAAATAGGGTTAGCAACCACTCATTAAGTATTTTTTTTTTATGCTCACTCTCATTATTTTAGTCATTTTTTTAGATACTACAAAAAAACCCTCTTGTCCATAAAAGAATGAACTCACCAATGTTTTATCATGATTATTGGCAATGGAATTGCAACACTGCCTTTGAAAACTTTAGGGTTGAGTTCTATTTCTCTCTAATGATTGACATATACGGACCGTAGCTTATATATTGTGTGGATGTAGTTTATATTGAAGGCCTTTCACCACCTACATACAATCAAAATTATGATGACATGTACACATAAGTTTTGAGCCCTACTTAGGCCTTGGCCTACTTCTCTTTTTCCTAGCATCACAACACCCTGTCTCATAAATCCAGTAGTAGATATAGAGGTATTAGTGTGTGTATCTGTGTGCATATATATATATATATAAAAGAAGAAGAATAAGGAAGAAAATATATATATATATATATATGTATGTGTAAGTAGCCATGAGGTGTGATAGGTAGAGGAATGAGTAGAAGCTTATGTAAATATAACTAACATATAAATTTTGCATAATTATAAATATTAGCCCTTGGAACTAATACTACTAAATATTTCTAATTTCTGTTCTCATCCATTCAATCAATTTATATTCATGAACTTCTACTCATTATCCATTTTATAGGTAGAGGAATGAATAGAAGTTCATGAATATAAATTGATTGAATTAATTAAAACAAAAATTAAAAATATTTAGTAGTATTAATTCCGAGGGCTAATACTTATAATTATGCAAAGTTTATATGTTAGTTATATTTACATAAACTTCTACTAATTCCTATGCCTATCACACCTCACAACTACTTCCATACACACACACACACATATTCTTTCTTCTTCTTTGATCCTAACACTAAATTGCCAATTCCCTTCCTAACTTCTCTCTTGAACTTTTTTGGAGTTTTGCTAAATTTGTAAGGTTTCTTCGCAAATCAATACAATTTTAATTATGCATATAGTTTGCATTTACATACTTTACTTTGTTGTAGTCTTGCTACGATCCTTACTTCTTTGGGTGTTAATTTATCCATTTAAGGGGTCCCTTTCGGGATCTTTGGTATCATGGCCTAGGGGAAGTAAGAATACCTAGATGAACTAGAAATTACTATTATTTTATGAAGTCTACACTAATGTTTAAGTATGAAAATAATTTAGATGTTGCTAGCTCATTGTGAAAACGTGGGTTCGTCAAGGAGTGTAAGTGCCCATTTGAGTTGAGTTAAGGAAAAGGCGGTTCTTATCACCAATACTCCCATGTATATTGTACGACAAGGCTAAGTTATATCCAAAGAAAAATTTATATTGAGATCTTAGTATCTAATTCATTTAACGACTATAATTTGTAGTTCATATGGTTATCTTTATAATACCTAAAAGCTGTAATATTAGGCCAGGAAAAAAGTCTAAATTTTATGTTTGTTTATATGTATTTTCTTACTGTTATTATGTTTAGATCTTTGTCATCTAAATTCTCTTATCTATAACATCTTCAAATAATTTTTCTAAAATTAAATTTAAGGATGATTCATGATTTATTTTCAAAGAACAAATAGATTTTGAAAACATCAATGAGCAAATTGATAATTTAGAAATGCCCAAAATACCCAACAAAGAGCTTTACAAATCCAACTCAAATTTCTTTAGCAAATCAACTTATGTTGTAAAGATTGATGAAAACTTTTTAAATGTTAATCCCTCATATGAAGAATTTATACTTCTTTTTAAGAAGGATATAACAAAACTTAAACAAAAATACAACTTTTTTGCATATCGATTGTATCCAAGTAGCTACTAAGCCTACGATTAGGTTAGGCTTAAATACTAAATATTTGTTGTGTCTTAGAGATGCTAGGCACCTATATTTCAATGCTTTTTAAGGACCAATACATTTCAATTGTTACCATGATATCTCCTTTTATTTAAAGGAAAGACATGGAAATAAAATATTAATATTAAACACCAAATTATACTGGTGTGATATGATACCTAGATCAATTTTTGTAGTTATAGCCTATAGGATCCAGTATAAACTTTATAACTCTCAGAATTTAGGAATTCTAAAACCTCCTCGTCGGAAAGGTTAAACAACTTTCTAGTTAATCAATACTTCTAAGGCTAACCTCCAAATACTAGCAAGTACACCTTCCAAATTGGTCCCTCCCTAAGTTAACTCCTTTTAAGGTAGAAAATCCTCAAATTTCTAGGATTATCCAATACACTTCAGGATAAGTAGATCTCTACTTTGATAAAAGTAGATCTCTACTTTTAATAAAAGTAGATCAATGATAAGAAATCCTAAAATAATTGAGATAGAAGATGGTTCTTCTACCTTTCCAAAATCTGAAGTTTCTAGGAAACAAACTTTAAATACACTTAAACTCTCAACTACCAAAAACTCAATTGTGTTGATTAATCTGAGAAGTCTAAGATAGACTCTTACCAAAAACTCAATGGTGTTGATTAATCTGAGAAGTCTAAGGTAGACTCTCTTAGCTATAAATCTTAGAGGTCTAGATAATACCTCTAGAATCCCAAAATCTATTTACACTAGGTTGAATTCCAAATGAATAGGTAGAATAGGAGATAATGCAGAATCTAGCTTAGTCTCTTCACCATGACCTTGAGTTTCCATGATAAGACAACCTTTAGAAGCTCAGAAAAACCCTTCAAAATAAATATAGAAGCCTTAAAGGAAGACTTCTATTCTAAAGAAAATATAGATTAAAGAACTTTATTCTTAGGAAAATACTAAGGAACTAAGAAAAAGGAAATTCATGATAAATGGTTGAAGTTCATTAGAAACTTTAAGATAGATATTCCTTTCTTTGATTGATTCAAAGTTTATGCAAAGGGAAAGCAAATAGACTATCCTTTTAGTGACACAATCAGTGTTACAATGCAGATAACCCAAACATAGACAACTTCCAAAGGTGAAAGAATAATCTCAGAATTTCCACATCCAAAATCTTTTGATAGAAAGACAAAAGATCCTAAAAATCTAGTAATAGCATCCCATTTTAAGATTAAGGACCAAAATCAGTATATTTCTTCAAGAGATATATAATCTTTGATGGAACAAAATAACTACACCAACAAATATCTATAAACACTAGGACAACAAATCCTTAATGAACCTATCCAAATAAGAGAAGCCTCCAGTTCAAATAGTACTTTGAAACAAATACAACAGCCTTTATTCAAGTTTTATGAGATTCCTTCAGAAAAATAAAAACAACTCAATAGATCTCATAGATTTGAACTTTCAAATAGACTAGATATAGCCAAAATAATCCAAATGATTAAGTATTTAGATAAAAAAATTAGGCAAAAATTTAGTTATCCCTGAGTCTCCTTTAAGAGATAGCTCTAGTAGAAATATGCAAGCCTTAGATAAAGCTTTGGAAATAGCTCTTGAGGAAGAAGAACTAAAAATTGAGGTCCTTAAAACTTTGGCACCTTGGAAGCCTCAACAACCACATTTCCAAAATACCTTAGAACCTCAAATATCCCTTGTTCAAAATTCCTATAACAAGAATAACATTTATGAACGGAATATAGATGGCAAATCTGAGTATGAAATTATCCAACTTTTACAATAAATGACCATGGTTAGTAGAGCCTGCCAAACCATGCATGGATGTGATGACACAATAGCCATTCATGCCTTAGTTGTTGGGTTTACTAGCTAACTCAAATGATGGTTGGATGAGCATCTCACTAGCCTAGAAAAAAAGACATCAATGATTCCTTCAAATTAGATAGTCAAGGCAATTTAATGTTAGGATCAAATGACCAACCCATTCATGATCCTGTAAATACCTTGATCTATACAATCACCAAACATTTCATAAGAGATCCCAGACTATGGAAAGACAAATCAGCTGAGTTACTCTCAAGTTACTCTCAAATCTTAGATGTAAAACACTAAGAAACTTCAAATAGCATAAAGATACCTTCTTCAAACAAATATACTCTAGGTCTAATAGTAATCAGTCATTCTAGAAAGAAAAATTTCTAGCTTGTCTCCATAGATCTTTAAGAGATAAGGTTAGAGAAATAATTATGAAAAAATTCAATGGGATTATCCCATATGAACAACTTACTTGTAGGTAGCTTGTCATTTATGTCCAAAAGGTAGCTTTTAAGATCTACCAAGAAGATAAAATCCATAAGCAATTAGTCAAAGAGGGAGCTCTTACCCAAAGTAAGGTAGGATCTTTCTATGAATAATTTGGTTTTGCTTGTCCACAAATCTACAAACCAAAGCATAGGCATAAGGAAAAACAAGCAGAAGCCATCCCAAATTCAAACCTCAAATACATAGGAGTAAAACTACGGGAAAACCATTAGGAGAAAACCTAAGTATACTTTTCTACCAAATATAGACAAAAGACTTGTATGTTTTAGGTGTAATAGGCCCAGACATATAGCCAAATACTACAAACTAAACAAAAAACTTAGAAAACTTGAACTTGATGGGGATACCCTTAACCAATCAACAATTTAATTGTTGAAGAATCTATAAAAGAAGACCCCTCTAAAGATGAAGAACAAATTCAAGAAAATAACTAAATACGGGAAGATGATTGTTGCTCTTCTTCAAAATCTAAAGAATTACTATCATTTGAAAATAATCTAAATATGCTCTCTACATAGCAAGATCTTCTATTTGAGGTTATCTATATGTTACCAAATAATGATGAAAAAATAAGCTATCTATAAGAATTTAAAAGAACTTTAGATAAAGCTTTGACTTCTTCAAAAACCCCAGTTTTAAACAACTACAATTTAAAAAATTTTTGGAAAGATTTAACTCAAAAAAATGTAAACAAGTTACTTTACAAGATTTACAATCTGAAGTAAATTTTCTTAAAGAAAAAGTCAAAGTTTTAAAGAATTAGCAAAATCATTTTAATCAAATGTTTTTTTATTTTTAAAAAAGAGAAAATAAGGCTGAAAATGAAGATGAAAACATTAAAATCAATAATGATGTTTACAAACTTACATCTTCCCTAAATATTCAAAAATGGTACATCCCTATAATACTCATTGTCAAGGTTAAGTTTAATTAAAACAACAACTTTCTTTGATACAAGTGATGATCTCAATTGTATATAAGAAGAGTTAGTACTAACAAAATATCTTGAAAAAACCAAAGAAGGTCTTAGATTTGCCAACAGATGTAAGCTACAAATCCAGTTTAAGCTATCAAATGTTGTCTTGAAAAATGTTTTTCACAAAATTAATATAGACTTTATGTTAGTTAAAAATATAACTAGTATAATAGTCTTAGGTTCTCCTTTCATTAGACAGATTATGCCTTTTTCAATATCTATTGAATGGATGGAAATAGAAAGTCTAGGACAAAAAATAGTTTTCAAATTTCTCAAAAAATCTATTTTCAAAAACCTTAGCCTCATTGAAAATAAAATAAACTAAATAAACTATCTTTCTGAAGAAATAACCTTCAAAAGGATATAGCAACAATTGGCCACTCTAATTGTTTGAAATAAAATAAAAATCTTAGAAAATAAAATATAAAGTCAAATATATTCTGAAATGCCTAATGCATTTTGGAAAAGAAAACAACATATGGTAGATTTACCATATGAAAAAAGGTTTTCTAAATACAAATACTAGCGAAAGCTCATCCAATTCAGATGAATCAAGAGCTCTTAGATTACTATAAAAAAGAAATAGATGATCTCTTAGCCAAAGGGATTATCTAAAAATCTAAAAGCCTTTGGTTATACTCTACCTTTTATGTTAATAAAAATGCAGAAATTGAACAAGGAACACCAAGGCTTATAATTAATTCCAAACCTTTAAATAAAGCTCTTCAATGGATCAGGTATTGTTGATGGTGGAATCTGGTTCTGATATAAACCCCAGCCAATAGGGGATTCTTTTGGGATCTCAAACTGTTAGTTGGTTCGGAGATAGTAAATGAGCAAAGTAAGCAGAGAAGGAGGGAAGAGCAGTGGGAAACACACAGCTTTTAGTGTGGTTTGGCCAAATCCAGGTGACACTAGACCCTACGTCCATGGTAATGTATTGATCTGAGAATATTTTTACAGAGTTTTAGCATACCAACCTTCTCCCTCTAACGTTCATCTCCTTCTTATATTTATAGGGAAAAGGAGGTTACAATTATAATTTTACATGTAGTAAATCTATTATATCAAGCATTTAATGCACAAGACTGGACAGACAAACTAAATCGTGTAATTCGGCTGCTACAGATTGCCTCATGCAGGTGGGCCCCACATGTCTGCTGGGTGATACATATGTTGGCCTCCTATTCAGGGAGCTCTTGGGTCGCTGGTCACGCTTCATAAACCAGGTCCTTCAGTCTAGACAAGGAGCAGCTATGTTCAGAGTAGCGAGGTTGAGCTCGGTCTAGTTGGGGTGAGCTTGGGCATATGAGGTCGCTAGCGATGCGAGTTAGGATTTTGGCGCCCTGAGCGACCTATGAGTTGAACTCCTTGTCGTACTCAGGCAAGTTGCTGGCCTATTAAGGTCGCTTTGAATTCTTCATATAACAGGTATCCAATCCCAAATAGAAAAGATTTGTTAAATCATTTGCATTCTGCAAGAATATTTTTCAAATTTGATATGAAATCTAATTTCTAGCAAATTCAAATAAAATCTTAGGACAGGTATAAGACTACATTTATAGTCTTGTTTGGACAATAAGAATGGAATGTAATATTATGTGGTTTAAAAAATGCTCCCTCAGAATTTCAAAAGATTATGAATGAAATTTATAATTCCTTCACAAATTTTATCATTGTATATATTGGTGATGTTTTAGTCTTTTCCAAAAATTTAGACTAGCACTTCGAACACTTGAATATTTTCTTGGAAACCACTCAAAAAAATGGACTTGCAATTTTAAAGAAAAAGATTTCTCTTTTTCAAACAAAAATTCAGTTTCTTGGTTATTATATTTTCTAAGAAACTATAACTCCAATTGAAAGGGCAATTTAATTTGCCAAAAAATTTTCTAATCAAATTATTGAGAAAACCCAACTTCCAAGACTTTTAGGTTGCTTAAATTATGTTTATGATTTCTTTCCAAATTCATCAAATATTCTTCATCCATTGCATGATAGGTTGAGAAAATCTCCACCTCCATGGACTAATTTACATACAAATATAGTCAGAAGAGTCAAATGTATCAAGTCAAATGTTTACCATGTCTATATATTAATGATCCATCAACCTATAAGATTATAGAGACTGAATCTATCATATGGTGGTATCTAAAAATAGATTAAAAATGGTAGGGAACATATAGTTGCATTTACATCAAAGCACTGGAACCCTAATCAACAAAAGTATTCAATAATTAAAAAAGAAATTTTATCAATTGTTTTATGTATTAAAAAATTCCAAAGTGATTTATTGAATCAAAATTTTACAATCTAAGTAGATTGCCAATTTGTCAAGGATGTTCTTCAAAAGGATGTAAAAAATTTAGCATCAAAACAAATTTTTTCCAGATGGCAAGCCATCTTATCAGTTTTTTATTTCCAAATTAAATTTATGAAGGGTTCTTCAAATTCTCTTCCTAATTTCTTTACTCATAAATTTTTGCAAGGGAAGTGAAATGCCAAAAAAGAAAAAACATTCTAAAGAAGGAGATCCACCTTGAACTCCTGCTCTAAATAAAATGCCCCATGGGCATCCAAATCTAAAGACAAAGGAAAGCTAGTAGCTTCTTCAATCCAAATAACCAAATCAGTCAAAGCCCTCTCACCAGCAAACTTTGACTTCCTGATAGAAATTCTCCAAGCTATTGCAGCTCAAATCCCCATGGCCTTAACCAAAAAATCTTGGGCCAACAAAATCGAGGATAAAGATGAAGATAAATCCCTTTTCATAACCAAATCTAAACTAAATCAATTAATCACAGAAAAATCCAAATAAATGACCAAGGCCAATCTTTCATCAAAACCTATTACCAAATTGGACCCACAATCCATAAAGATCCAAGCCAAATATTACTTGAAAAACCTAGTCCAAAAAGATTATCCAAATGGAACTTGAAATATGGCATGAAAACCAAAGGTTGTCATAACAAATATTGTTCCAAATAATTGGCATTATTTCTCATCTTCAATTTCCAAAAATAAAGATTTTTATGAGCTCATTTTGGTTAACATTAATTTAGTCATGATTAAAGATCATGTTGACCAAGATGATTTCCACTCAACCTTCAACTTCGAGAAAATTTTGACAATAACTAATTGGGGCCAACACCTTTCTATAGGCAAAAATTTTTCAAAAGTCTATAATCCGATAAGGTATATATACTGGGACTATGTTCAAGCTTGGTATAATATTCTATATTTTCAGAACAAAAATTTTTCTCATACTTGGTTATTTTTCTTTAACCAAAATGCCAAGTATAAATTTCTAAATTGGTTTTTCAACTAGTGGGACATCTTCAGCCCCATTGTAGAGATTTTCCCAAATCAAGTGAGAGAAGGTTGAGATATTTTTCAATCTTGTTTTGATAATCTAAATTATGAGAATTTTCCCATATTACTTCAATTTTACTTAAAAATTGGTTTACCATGGGTTTATTTTTGGAAATTCCAATATTTTAAAGAAAATCCAAATCTTAAGTTTCCAATTCTGCATAGAGTTGGCTTTGTCAAATAGTAGACTTTATATAATCAAGCTCATAAGGCTCACAAATTACAAATCATGAAGTGATTTGAGGTTCATCCTCATTTCCATAAAAATTCAAAGGCTACTTCTAGCCAATTTTTACTAGACAAATCTTGCATCTTGGCCTCTCTTGATACAATATCTAGCAAAGAAGAGGTTATGAACAAATAGCAAGAAATCCTAGTCCATCTAACAAGAAAAGAGGTAAAGTTGAGTCCATCCTGCACCAGTGAAGAAATAAATTATGCCCAATCAAATGAAAATAACTGTCTTAGTCTCAGTGATTGAACTAAAATCCAATCAAAATAAAGATTCAAATTCAAATTGAAATTTCATCCTAATGAAATGCAAATGAAGTGTTAGCAGAAAAGGACAAATTTGCTTTCAAGCTTTGTTAAAGAAGTTAAAAAGAGGAAGATACTATCGTAGAAAAAATAATGAGATTTTCATTAGCATTTCCACTATAGCAAATAATGAAATATACTATACAATGTAGCGGTACACTACTTAGGCACTGTTACAGATTTCAAATTTCATTATAAATAGCTTAGATCTCCCAAATGTAAGGCATGGGTTGCCAATCCCCCTTCCCAATTTCTCTTTGGAGCTTTTTTGGAGTTTTACCTAATTTGTAAGATTTCATCACAAATTAATAAAATTTTGATTTTTTATATAGTTTGCATTTGCATACTTTACTTTGTTGTAGTCCTGCTACAATCCTTACTTTTTTAGACTTTATTTTATCCATTTAAGGAGTCCTTTTCATGGTCTCTGATGCATGTATGTATAGTAATACTTATATATCTACTACTAAACTCAGGGGATACTATATTATGATGCTGGGAAAAAGAGAGATAGGTCACAGCCTAGGTAGGACTCCAAACTCATGTGGTACATGTCCTTATAATCTGGGTTATATGTAAGTAGTGAGGGGCCTCTAATATAGACTACATTTGCATGATTCATAAGCTATGGTCCATACATGTCAACCATTAAAGAGTAAGGAAACTTAACCCTAAAGTTTACAAAGGCAATGTTGAAATTCCACTACCAATAATCATGATAAAATACTAACAAGTCCATTCTTTTGTGGAGAAGAGGGTTCTTTTGCAATATCTAGAAAAAAAAAAGATTAAAACAACAAAAGTGAGTATGAGTGGCTGTCGAACGTAAACTTGGTGGGTAGTAGCTAGAAATAAATAACTTAGAAACAAAGCATTTACAAGTTAACAATCATCGATTTTTAGTTTTTAAATTATTCATTAAGTTCATCTTGATTTATTAAGCTTTGTTATATGAGAAATCCGAATCATCCTTAATGAGCTAGTGAACAGCCCGAGCACGGCAAGAATTTAGCTCGTAAGACACTCAGGGCGCTAAGTCTCAGCTTGCAATGATAGCAGCCTCCCCTATCCGAGCCCGACCTCGTTACATTGAAGATTATCGCTCCCCTAGACCGAAGGATCTGGCTTGCGAGGCGCAACCAACAGCTCAGGAGCTCATTAAGCAGAAGTCCAACACACGTATTGCCTAGCAGACACACAGGGCCTACCTACAAAAGGCAATCTGCAGAAGCTGACTTACAAGATTTGGTCTATCAATCCTGTCTTGTACATTAAATACTTGATGTAATAGGTTTACTGCATATAAAATTACATTTGTAACCTCTTTTCCTCTATAAATACGAGGAAGAAGATGAACGTTGTAGAGAGGACTGAGACAAGTATACCAAAACTCTGTAAAAACACTTTCAGACCAATACATTACCATAGACGTAGGGTTCAGTTCTATCTGGATTTGGTCGAACCAAGTTAAAAAGCTGTGTCTTCTGTTGCTCTTCCCCCTTCTTCCTGCCTTCTTTGTTCATTTTTTGCCTTATAATCAGATTATAGTTTGAGATCCCAAAAGAATCCTCCATTGACTGGAGTTTGGCCTAAAACCAAATTCCACTATTAATAAGCTTATACTAAGGAAAATCTCTATAAACTAATAAATTGATTTAGAAAAGGCATAGTGCATGAATATTCCTCCTTTTGATTCCAATTATCCTTATCCCTCTCTTCTCAAATCTTTTCCATTTATTTATCCTTTTCTCTCTTTCTTCTAAAATGGCACTAAGGCTTTATCTACCCTTATCACACCTATTTTGAACTTATTAAGTCATAAGAGCATTTCTATGACATTTTGGACCAAAAGCCATAAGGTCCATTCAAAGGAAGAGAAATACCATCCTTACCAAGTCCATTTTAAATATTTATATACAAGTCCATTCTTTTAAGCTCATTTCTTTATTTTATTTTAGAATACCTTTCTTATTTCAAATATTATATCAAAATATTACATTTACTCAAATTTTTTGGAAGTTTCTACCCGTTGGAGGGCATGTACCCATGAGCATTCTTGGCCCAATTTGGATGATTTTTGTGACAAAATAAGGGAATAGGCCTCCTTGGTGGCTGTGACTCTCTCTTAGAGGAAAAAGAAGGAAATCTTTCCTTGTTTTCCACAAGTGTCCGTGGCCTTTTAAGCCACTTTTTCCATTTTTTTCTCTTTCTTATGTCATACCATAATCATACAAATTTATGTATTTTACAAAAACACAACTCAACCTACACCACTACATAATAACTAATCTATCTCTTATGGATCTTAGACTTTTTAAGATCCATAAAGAATCATTGAGAGTTTGTATACTAAATAACACTTATAGCAAGCTAAGTAAAATCCATATTGATAACCTTTTGTGTCCCTTGGCCGTGAGCTCCACTTCACCAAATGAGACATTTTTCTTCTTCTTCTCACACAACCAATGACATTAGTACTCAACATAAGTTCTTGTAGAATCATAAACTAGCAAATACATGATTCTAAGTAAATATTTCTAATCAAAACACATCAAGGAATGGTTAGAAAGCACACTTACTCTTACTTGGAGATTGGTTTAATTTTTCACCTAAATCTAACAAGAAAGCAAGTTATTCTTTATTGAATGTTCAAGATAAGGGTTGAAAGAGATTTTTGAAACATATTCTCTCCTTTTTTCCCCTGAACCTAAAACTTGTCTCTTGCCAAATATCAAGATAAGGTTTTTAACTCATCTTGGTCTTGTAAGGTGCTCTTTATGTTTAGGTGAGCAAAAACCTTGTCAAGTTAAAAAGAAATCATCCTTCTTATCTCATTTTTTTTGGCCAAAAACTCAAAATATATTCTTCTTGCATTTCTTTCCAAAAACTCATCTTGCTCTTAAGAAAAAGGGAGAAGAAGAATATGAAAGAAAAAGAAAAGTGTTGGAAAATGTTGCCTCAAAAAATGAGAAGAGCATGTAGATGGAGGAAGTCTTGAGCTTTGGTGTAAGGTGAAGCCTTGAGGATAGGTGAAGAAGGAGTAGCAATTTAGGTTTTGAAAGTTTAGGTGAGGAAAATGGATGAAAATGAAGTGAGGGAGAAGGAGTGGTTCGGCTTTGAGGTTGCTAAGTGGAAATAAGTGAAATTTTTGGAAGGTGAGTGGGAGAGTAATCGTATGGTTTAGGGAGAAAAGAGGCGTTAAACCTTTTGGCTTCATTTGAGTAAATGGTAGTTATGATTACTTCAATTAAATGAAGCGATTTTTTCAAAAAGATTTATCTGAAAAAAGTAGGTCACTTCCTTAATTGCATATCTCTTTTAATTAAATGAGTATCTCCTTTTCTAGTTCTCATCCACTAAGAGGAAGAAAATGACACTTAATTTCTTTTTTCTTTCAATTACACTTTTAGTTCTTACTAGGTTTTACTTACTTTAATTATTCGTTTGAATAAATTTTGCAAAAAGAAAGATAGATAAGATTTAAATGAATTAAAATAATTAGTTATTTAATAAATATCAATTTTATTAGTACACTTGTATATACTAACATTTTCAAATGCAATATAAATTTTAGTCTCTTTACTCATCTAACTCTTATTCATTAAAGAGTGTAAACATTTTATTGTTTCTTACTTTATTTAGTTTGACAAAAAGAATGTAATGTTTCATTACTTAACATACTACTAATATACTTACACTAACTACACCATTTTACCAAAATTCCCTTACTTAATGTGTAGACATTCATGGAAAAGGTTATGTCTCTTAAATTCTCATATTTTTCACTTACCTTCTTTTTTAACTCTTTTTGAACTATTTTACCCCTAGTTTACCTAAAAAGGCCATTGGCCATCTTTTAAAGGGCTTGGGCCACAATTTGAACTTCTTATAAGGTCAACCATGCACCTTTATCGAAATCCCTACTTTAAAAGTCTTTATTTTAAAGACTTATTCTCTAAAATATTTTGTTTAGATGTTGGATTTTCAATTTAGAGTACATCTTTCTCATGGCCTTGATTTTTAGGTTTCTATATAAGTTTCTAACCTATTATCCTAGTGGGTTCAACTTGCTTGACTAATTGCCTAATGGATCATGTCTTATCTTATGGACTCTCATTTTTAAAATTTCTCAGTCCACTTTTTATGGCTTAACCATCATGCTTGTTACTTTAAAAGAAATTTTTGAAGTTCTAAGCCTTCTCTTGAATTTTTTGATAATAATTAATTGATTATTATAATGATTTATTTTCTGTGCATATTTGTGAATGTCACAAAATTACAATAGCATAAAATAAAACTTCGTAATAAGTAATTTGACATTAAAATAATATAGGGCATAATTCTATTAGTTTATCAAGAACGTTTAAATTTTTTTTTTTATAAAGACACATGTTCCATAATATATACTTGTCTTAAAATTTCTAGACCCTAAGGTGGACATGTGCCATTAATTGTTTAATGTAAAATCTATTATTGGGTGAGATAACCGAATAAGTAGATTTAAGTTACATTTTTTAGTGTATGTAATGGATGATAATTGGTAAGAGTAATAAAAATTAAAATTACTATCATATAAAATAATTAAAACAAATCAAGTACCATTGCAGCTAAAGTTATAAGAAAAATATAAAATGAGCATTTTGTATTTAAAATTAAAAAAATAAGAAAAAAATTCATTTACTAAAAATATTAGTGTCTTAGAAAATCCAGCATTTAGGCATGACCAAAGAGAAGTAACTAAAAAAATTCTGGCATAATTCGACTAACACTACAAGAAAAAATCGAATTTTCAACGGAAAAAATCCGTTGGAATTTTAGCTAAATCCGTTGGAATCAGGCATTCCAGCGGATTTAATTCCGTTAGAAAACCTGTCGTTGGAATTAGAAATTCCAACGGCAATTTCAACGGGCAATTCCAACGGATATATATTACGACGGACATTCCAACGGAATACGAATTGGGGATAAATCTCACGCATTGATTCAAATGAAAATTCTAACAGATATTGTCCGTTGGAATTATTATTGTCCGTGGGAAAAAAATTCCAACGGATTTGTCCGTTCGAATATTCCGTTGGATTTTTATTTTTTATATAATAAATAATATTTTTAATTTGTCGAATAAATAATATTTTTAATATTTTTATAT
>JANHAO010000099.1:0-53274 GCA_026873985.1 Saraca asoca
AATTAACTAAAAGTTTTAAAAAATTACAATAGTGCCACCGCATTTTCAACTTTTGAAAATGAAAATGATGAAAACAACTTTTTTCTATTTTCTCATCATTTTCAGTTTCCAATCCATTTTAGAAAACATTTTCAGGAAACATTTTCAACAAAATCAAACCAAACATGTTTCTATCCTTATTTCCTGTTTTCATTGAAAACGAAAACAGGAAACACTTAAACCAAACGCACCCTTAACATTTATAATAATGTGATTCCTATGAATGTAATTTTCAAGAATTTTACATTATCATGTTTGGTTCAATTAAAAAGATTCGTAAGAATGTTACAGTATTATATTTTACTTAATTTGTATATTTTTTAAAATATTGATAAATGATCAAAAATGTTCTCATTAAAAATTGAATGATCAACACTGAAAAGATGATCGGTCAAGGGTGGCACGCGATGGCTAATAATGGAAGGTAGTGATGAATAGTAGTTAATAGTGATGGGTAGTATTGAAAGGTGGTCAGTGGTGGTGTGTGGTAGTTAACAACAATGGGTGGTAGTGGACAGTGGTGAATAGCAATAGATGGTGATATACGATGATCAATAGTAGTGGGTGGTGGTGGACAAAGATCAACGTTGACGAATAGTGATGGACAGTGGTCAACAGTGGCAGGTAATGGTAAGATGTGGTTAACGATGATAGGTAGTGGTGATGGGTAAAGACAAAGCTAAAGAAAAATTATTGGAAGGACCGAAATACAATTTCTTAAGGACTTTTATGACAATCTTTAAATTTTAAGAGGGCTAAATATGATTTTTTATAACAAAATAGAAAAAATGTAAAAAAATTGTAATTTTCCAAACTTGGAGGTGGCTAAATCCACCCCAAAGCATAACATAGCTTTGCCCTTGATGGTGGGTTAAGATAGTAAGATATTATTGAAAGAGTATGCAAAATACTCTTTTTATATAACTAAAACATTCTAATGTCATGGGAATGTAAGATACATACCTTCCCTATGGCAATATTTTTTAGGAATATTGGGTTAAAAACATTCTAAATTTTGAATCAAACATAAGAATCTAATATTCTCTTAAAATATTTATGAGAATGTGAGAAAGATTTCACAAACCAAACATTACTTATATATTATTGCCCTATTGAGATCATGGATTCTAATATAATAAAGGCATCAAAGGTAGAGAGCAGTTCACCTCTTTTCTCTTTTTTTTTTCTTTATTCTTCTATCTCACATGTAATTATGGATAAAGACCATATATTATAGTTATGAATATTGGATTATCAGTCGGTGCGTGTTTAATTATTAGATTTATTATTTTAGATATATATATTGTAGGATGTGATTAGATAAATAATGCTATGGCTTAATTATTTTTAATAGTGATATTAGATCTTTGATTAATTACATTTCATGGTTGTTTATATGTAAAATTTATATTAATCACATTATATGGTTATGTATGTGTTATGGACATTTTCCGGAAAGCACAATATAGGCCAACCAGGGTCCAATAGGAGGCACAGCTAACCAGATAGAGGCCCAGATTGGGGATTGAGGTCGCTCAGTGAGAATCTCAAGTTGTCAGGCACAAGTCGAAGACATCGAGCAATGTTGCAATGGGGAGCACAGCTTGCTAAGAAAGCCCTTAACCCGTCAGCAAGGAGACTACCATCTTAACCACCCTCAAGGAAAATGACCAAGCAAGAACAACAAGGCTGGCCAAAGTTTCCAATTCGTTCACTAGCACAACACCAGATTGCAACGTTAGCGAGCCGGACACATGTATGGAGCCTAGTCAACAATCCAAGGCATACATCTCCAATTGATAGCCCAGCCTCTAAACCTACACATCAGCCCCCCGAAATTTTGATAATGATTTGCCCATTATTAATTGCCCGACGCTAAGCATTAAGTGTCTAGAGCAGCGAAAATAATCATTCTGTTATTTGTAAAATTACACTTGTATCCCTCCTCCCTTCTATAAATAGGGAGGGGTGGTCACTATAAAAGGGGAGAAGATTTACATGTAAAAACTCTGCCAGATTACAGAGATAGTATTGCACACTATGAGAGAATACTCCCATTGTACCAAAAGAACACTCATCAGTTGATAATCAAAAACCACTGTGGACGTAAGGGACAACTTAGCTTTAGCTGAACCACGATAAACTTCTATTGTTTGCTGTCTTTCCTCTCTCCCATTATCTACCTTTTCTATTTTCTGCCATATTCTACTTGCAGTTAGGGGTGATATTGAACTCAAACTTGTTGACTAGATTTTGGTGTCAACATTTTGACGTTAGAAGGAGGGTCCCCACTGCACACTTTTATTTTTTCGTTCCTGATAAGCTGTTTTAAGCACAATGGTGAGAGGAAAAGCCACAACGAGTATAGAATTCCCTACTGGCCAGCCTGAAGGCCAAACACAATAGCAAAACACAGCTGCCCTTATGGTAGGTGCCAATACCGTTGCAACTTCCTTCATTCTACAGCAGTTCGTGGCTCTAAGAACTGATGAAGCTTAAACTTGGCAATAATGCCAAGAAGCACTTGACTGGCGTCAGGAAGCCCTTGAGAATACCATAAAAGAGTTGGCTGATATGGTTAGAGCGTTGGCTCAAGCGCATGCCCATGGCGTACCAGGGTAGGGTAAAGTTACTACACCTGAGGATGGACATCATTAGCCAGAGTCTCAGCAAGAGGAACAAGCTAGGATCGGATGCCATAAAGCCAGTTCGCTCCACTCATCTAACTCGTGGTTGAGATCCAAAGTTCATCAAGTTTGGAAGGACAAGAGGGATGATCAACAAGGTGAAAGCACGCATCAAGATGAAAGCTTGCATGAGACCAACCACGAGTAAGAGACAGACCTCAACTCGTCCAGTCATGAGCATGGCTATAGGCACAAGACCTCAGATCGACATTCTCGTAGCAAGCGAGATGAAAGGAGTCAATGAACTTCCAGCCATCGGTCTATGCGCTGAGATCCTATGATAGAAGAACTACTCCAAAGAATGGAACAACTAGAGAAGAACTTTGTGTCTCAGAGTAATTGAGAATCCCACGAGGAGTGAACTCTATTCTCTAGTATAATCGAGATAGAGCCCCTTCCTCATAGATTCAAGATCCCAAACATTCCCTTGTACAATGGTGATAGTGATCCTTACAGCCATTTGGATGCTTTTAACATCTAAATGGACTTGTAGACCTCTAATCTGCTAGTGAAGTGCCATGTCTTCCCTGCTATGCTCGGAGAGGTGTTGTGGACATGGTTTAGAAGTCTCCCAACTTGCAGCAGAAGGAGTTGGGAGGAATGTCAAATGAAGTTCCTTAACCAGTATAAGGCGTTAAAGAAATAGCTTACCCCATCCTGCCACTTAGTCACGATTTTCCAGCGAAAAGATGAGTCGCTCAAGGACTACATCACCAAGTTCTGACAAGTAGTTAGTAATGTAGAAAACCAGTCAGATGAGAGTATTCTCACGGTAATCTTGGCCAGACTCTAAAAAGATGGAAAACTATATAAGGACATATACAAGTCCCCCGTCAAAAGCTTAGGTGAGTTCTATGAGTGAGCCACCAAGGAGATCTGATGGGAAGAAACCTTTGGTTCAAAGAAATTGAACAAGAAGGATGAGGCAAGTACCTCCAACCGAGGTAAGAAGACAAGTGGAAGTGGAGGCAGCAAAGAAGGTCAAAAGGGGGGCTTTGGAGGCCAAAACGCAAAGAAAGCCCAGAATGAATAGTTTCAACCTCAAAGTCATTATGATGCATATACCGTCTTGTTGAACACTCTCGACAGGATCTATGCGACTGAGAGGGACAATGAAGATTTTGGCAAGCCCAGGCCCCTGAGGGCCCCTATTGAGAAAAGGAACCATAACAAATTCTGTGCCTACCACAGTAAAGTTGGGCACAACACACCGGATTGCTGGGCATTGAAGGATGCCATTGAAAACCTCATTAGGAGAGGCCGCCTAAGAGACTATGTAGGAAGATCCTTGGGGTAGCGACCCCTGTATCCCCAACAGCCTGCACTGCAGCATCACTAAACTCTTAAGCATGAAGAAGCACCCTCGGTAAGGACCATCTTCACCATACATGATAGACCTCACATTGCAGGTACTTTGAATCGATCACACGATCATTATGTGCGAGCGGCGGGTCGTGTCCTCTTTGTGAGTCATAGGGAACATGAAAGACTCACTAAGAAGGCCAAAGTAGCCTTAGACAGCATCTCATTCACGGAAAAGGACATGAAAGGAATTCATTACCCCTACAATGATGTGATTGTCATTCGGGCAAAGATTGGCAATGTTGAGGTAAGGAGGATAATGGTCGATACTGGGAGCTCTGTGGATATGATGTACAAGGGATGCTTCGACTAGATAGGTGTGAGCATGAATCAGCTGGATCCTTCACCCTAACCCTTTTACGATTTCATGGGAGATGAGGTAATCCCGATGGGATGAATCAGACTCCTACTCACCCTAGGGGACCTCGACTAGCAAGTAACTGTCATGGCAGACTTTCTGATTATAGATTATCCATTAGCCTATAATGTGGTGCTGGGGTGACCCGCCATGAACAATTTTGACATAGTGACATCTACAAGGACCCTGACCATCAAATTCCTAAACTCAATAGAATCATATACGTGTGAGGTGAGCAGCAAGTAGCCAAGCGCTACTATGAGAATGCAGTTAAACTTGGGGTTCAAGGGAAGAAGGTGAATGTGGTGTCCAGAGGAGAACCCTTGGCAACAAGCATAAAAGGGGTTAGCCACGACCTTGACCCTCAAGAAGTGGACGTTTAGTGAGCCACTGGACTAGTTGAGGAGCTGGAGGATGTGCATGTAAGTAAGGTGGATGAAGAAAGATGCCTCAAGTTGGGGAAATGCCTACCACCTGATGTGAAAGCACAACTAACGGACTTTTTCAAGGCAAATATGGACATTTTTACTTGGAACCATGAAGACATGGTAGGCATCAATCCGAATATAATGTCACATGGACTGAATATTGATCCCTAGGTCAAGCCAGTTTGCCAAAAGAGAAGACCAATGACCGCTGAATGCTACGCCGCACTTAAAGAAGAGGTGGATAGGCTCCTAGTGAACAACTTCATCTAAAAAGTGCATTAACCCACTTGGGTGGCCAATCCCATCCTCGTAAAGTAAAAGAATGGGAAGTGGAGGATGTGTATTGATTTTACTGACCTTAATAAGGTATGCCCCAAAGATAGTTTCCCTTCGTTGAGGATAGACCAACTTGTAGATGCAACAGCGGGGCATGAACTCCTCAGCTTTATGGATACTTACTCAGGGTACAATCAAATTTCAATGGCTGTGCAGGACGAAGAGCATACCTCATTTATTACTGATAGTCAGCTATACTTCTACAAGGTAACGCCTTTCGGGCTTAAGAATACAGGGGTAACCTACCAGCGATTAGTAAACATGATGTTTCAAAAGCAGATTGGCAAGACCATGGAGGTATACGTTGACAACATGCTGGTAAAGTCCAAGTAACTAATCGACCACGTCCATGACCTAGAAGAGATATTCCAAACCGTAAGAAGGTATTGGATGAAGCTGAACCCACACGAATGTGGGTTTGGAGTGGCCTCGGGTAAATTCCTTGGCTTCATAATCAATAATAGAGGAATCAAAGTGAACCTAGAAAAAATTAGAGCACTCCTTAATATGCGTTCTCCTACCAGTCCAAAGGATGTCCAAAGCTTGAGCGGTCAGATTATCATGCTTAGCAGATTCATTTCGAAGGCAACAGAAAAGTGCATTCCTTTCTTTGACATCCTCAAAAAGGCGAAACAGTTCGAGTGGACCCCAGAGTGCTAGGTCACTTTCCAGGAGCTCAAGTCATACCTCAGACGAGCACCTCTCCTGTCTAAACTGAAAGAAGGTGAGAGATTAATTGTATACTTAGGGGTGTCCTAACATACCTTGAGCGCAACTCTAACACAAGAAGAGGGAGCAGTTCAACTCCCCATTTACTATGTGAGTAAGAGACTGCTGGATGCCGAAATGAGATACTCACCTATGGAAAACCTCATCTACTGCCTGGTCATCTCCTTAAGGAAGTTACAACCCTATTTCCAAGCCCACAACATCAGAGTCCTTACCCAATTCCTACTGAGACAAGTCTTATAGAAGACGGATGCCTCAAGACAGCTGCTCAAGTGGGCAATAGAGCTCACTGAGTTTGACATCAAATATAAGCCCAGATCAGCCATCAAGGGACAAGCACTGGCTAACTTCATTACTAAATTCATAGGACCCATGCAAGAGGAGGTAGAAATTTCTGAGGCCCCATGGTGAGAATTATTTGTTGACGGGTCGTCTAGCAATCAAAAGGCCAAGGCAAGGATGCTTCTTGTCAGTCCAGAAGGACATAAGGTCTTTTGCACTCTAAAATTTGGCTTTCAAGCCACTAATAACAAAGCTAAGTACAAGGCCTTGTTGGCAGGTTTATGATTGCTAGGGAGGTACGAGCTGAAAGATTAAAGATTTTCAACGACTTGTAACTCATCGCCTATAAGTGAAGGGTGAATACTAAGCTTGAGGACCAAAGATGATGAACTATCTCCAAAAAGTCCAAGAACTGTTAGGCTCCTTCCAATAATTTGAGATCAATTAGGTTTCGCAAGTCCAAAATGTGCATGCTGATGCTCTGGCTCGTCTGTCCACCACTGAAGATCTCGATCTCGTAGGAACAATCCCAATAGAGTTCCTTCTATTCCCAAGCATTGAGCAATAAGATGTCATGATGATGATTGCCAGAACACCTAACTCCTAGATGAATCTGATGCTAGACTACTTATAGAATGAAAAGTTACCAGAAGATAGACTCAAAGCATGATGTTTATGAGCTCGAGTAGCCAAATATTGCATCTGCGATGACACACTTTACAAGAGAGGGTTCATGATCCCACTTCTGAGATGCATAGATGGCGAAGACTGCGATACTGTCCTGGAGGAGATTCATGCGGGTTATTATGGAAATCATGTTGAGGGGGCTATCCCTAGCGCAAAAGGCTCTTCGACAAGGATTCTACTAGCCAATAATGAAGCAAGATACTATAAACCTCGTCAAGAGGTGTGATAAATGCCAAAGATTCGCAAAGGTGTCGTGAGCTTCATCAGCTTACCTGAAGCAAATGACTAGTCTGTGGTAGTTCACAATCTAGGGAATAGACTTGATAGGACCACTTTCTAAGGCTCAAGGAAATTGCAACTATGCAATAGTGGCCATGGACTACTTCACCAAGTGGGCAGAGGCAAAGGAACTTATCAAGATCTCATCTTCCAAGGTCAAAAAATTCAAGTGGAACAACATCATCTGTAAGTTCAGAGTCCCTCAACAGATCGTGATCGATAACAGGACTCAGTTTACTAGCGAGCAGTTCGTTAAGTTCTGTGACGACTTCAAAATCACTAAAAGCTTCATAGCCATAGACCATCCTTAAGCCAACGGGCAAGTAGAAGCTATCAACAAGATCATCAAGAGAATCTTGAAAAGTAAACTAGAAGCTAAAAAAGGAGCCTGGGAAGATGAATTATAAATAGTGCTCTGGGCTTACAGGACCACACCTTGCAGCTCTACGGGGGAAACTCCTTTCTCGATGGTGTATCGATGTGAGGCTTGAGGTCGTGATACAACGAAGAATTACTTTCAACCCGAAGGACCATGATCAATTGCTTGCTATGAACCTGGACCTTATAGAAAAAGCAAGAGAAAGAGCTAGCTTCAGGGTTATCGCCCACCAACAACGTATTACGAGGTACTATAATTGTAAAGTACGAGCTCAGAAGTTCAAGTCTGATGACCTCATCTTGCGTTTTGTTCTCCCTAAAGCCCGCAAACCCAGTGAGGGGACCTTAGGACTGAACTAGGAAAGGCCATACCTTATTAAAAGGGTCATGAGTGATGGAGCCTATCATCTAGCAGACATGAACGGAGTGGAATTCCCTTGAGCTTAGAATGCCGAGCACCTCCGTCATTATTATCAATAAGTGTCTCGACAAATAAGAGTTGGTTCATTATAAATATGTATGTAATTCTTTAGATTCTTTGTGGAATAAGATTTGGAGAAAATTCTATGTAAAGTTATGTGTTATGCAACATAGTAACAGTTGATATAGCATGTCAAATTCCTGTCCTAATATAAGCAAACAAGTTTGCACATTCCAGCATGACAATAACGAAAAGAAATATGTTCCGCTTCCATCGCAATGAAGTCATTTCATACAGATTGTCTGCAAAGTTTATCATAAGTCTTAGAAACAAAGAAAACAAAGTTACAAAGTTCATATCCTAAGAGGTCGAAGCCTCGGGAGCTAAGCTTTCATTGGGCTAAGGGTCAGAAGTTAGAACATTAGGAACTTCAACCGTCGGAGTAGCATCAGCAACTTGAGAGCTACCTTCTCCTTCAATGGCAACTTCAGTAGGAAGGACTTCAACCCCAACACTCTATCCATTCCCCACAGAGCTGGCTTTAGCAGCTCTCTTTTTATAGCAATCCACAGCTTCAAGAGCTTGGGGGCCGAAGAAGGAGAAGTTCAGTTCAAGATATTTCTCCCATAAAGTGAAGAAGAATGCAATGTAAGTCCTAGTCCTCGCTTCCCTGGCCGCTTCCGCCACTTGTGAGGATGTTTCTACTTTGGCTTTGACTGCTTCCTTCTTGGCAAGCTAAAGTTCTCTCTTTAATGTCTCTAATTCTTTAGTAGCAGCCTCAGCTCACTGATCTACGAACTTCGCATTTTGCTCGGTGGTGTCGGCCACTTTCATTGCTAACTGCAAATGCGAATGGGCTTCATCCAGCTTAATGCTCACCTTGTTTAGGTCATTGGTAGCAAGGCCAAAGTTTATCTTAGCAATCTCATGACGCTTTGCCTCATAAGATAGAGTAGTCTCTAGCACTTTAACTTTCTCTCTGAGCTCTAAGACTTCAACTATTTAGACAGCCAACTCATCCATGAGAGTGGACTTCTCGTCATCTTGGCCCCGTAGCACTTCCTCAATCTTCATTAGCATCAGCAAACACTACGAGAACAAATAGTAGGGTTAGACTTCAAAACAAACAAAGTAGTCAAGGTGAGAAGCAATACTTACCACCAAGCTATGATGGGCCATATACCCTACTAGCCTCCCAATGGTGAATTCCTTGGCCTCCAGCATACTAACTTTGCCGCCGTAGCCTAAGATCATACTCAGGTTATCAACAAAGGTTTAAATGTACCCTTCCATCTTAGAGCCAGGCTCAGCCAATGGCCTTGCAGTCTCGACCTCCGATGCTACGTGTTTACAAGATGTCACTTTCTTTTTCCCTTTATCAACCTTTTGCTTCTTTGGGGGAGGACCAGAAGGACTGTCGATGTCAATTGCTGCTACTTTTTCAGATCGTGGTGTGGAGGCTGGTTCTTATAGAGGGACCACGACCATAGTAACTGGTTGCTCTGTGACGATAGGAGTCGCTTCGATCTTGGGCACTGGGGGTTGATCTACAGCGATTGGAGGGGCTTCTTCCTCACTGTTTGAGGGTGGTGTCCTCAGGATAAGTTCTATAATCTTATCGTAATCATCAAAGTTTGTAGGCCTAACCTCTATCAATCAGCAAATTCCTACCTCCTTAGTGACCTCAATACCTTTCACCAGAGCAAGCTTGTAATAACAAAGGAGGCTTTCATCAAATTAGAAATCATTCTCGAGGTCATCGAACATCGTGAACTAATCTAAGACCTCCAACTCCTTAGCTCTTAATGTTGATCTCTTGCCAGTCCCGTTTGCACAATCAAGCAAAGGTTAGAATCAAAAGCAAATATCAAATACCCACCAAACTCACTTGCTCCCAGTCTACCTACTTGGAATAAGAACAAAATCAAAATTTCTAAGGTAACACAATAAGAGGCATGAGATGTAGAACCAGAGTGACTTATAACGCCCTGTGTTGGTCTTTCCTTTGGTATCCCCTTCGACAAGATGCTCTTATATGACGTCTGCTGAGCCGAAAGGTAGTAAAACCCATCCTTTGAGTTCACGCACCTCAGATTGTACAAATAACACAAAGTTTCTGGTAATGGTGAAGGAAGGTCATTGCCCATATGGATCATGGCTAGCGAGATAAGTGAAGTATATGAGTTTGATGTTAGTTGGAATGGACTAAGTTTTATTTTGTTCAAAAAGTTAACAATAAAGGGTTGCATGGGAAATCTTAACCCCGCTGTGAGGTGCAGGAGACTAATAACTATGAAGCCCTGAGGTGGATGAGGAGCATAATCGTTCAGAATGGGAAGCATAACACTACACCCTTTGGGGATCTACCACGATTGAATTGTGGTTTGAACGTCACAAAGATGCACAGTTGAAGAATGTAGCTTGAATACGTGATGATCAAGGCCTTAGCCTGTAGTGGACTCTCGACTCTCGATATGTTTTGGATGAGTGCTTAAGCCCGTAGCGACCTCCCTCCCACTTGAGGTCACTTCGTCAGTATGTCGTACGACCCTCGTGCTCTGGGATGAGTTTGGTTTGTCATCCTCGCTCCTAATTATATGATGATGATGTGCATGACTTACTCCCATCTATACAAAGAAAAAAGGCTGGTCAGGTCACTAAGAGCGAACCATGCCAAAGACTAAGACTAACAACCTTCCCTACACTACAGGCCATGCACACCTTAAGTCACCGCATCAACAACCCAGATTTCAACAGACAGAAGGGACACTCTAACCAAATCGTAAAACTCCAAAAGACTAAAGTCAACATCTGAAATCCTAAAACCTATCGATAGCCTAACTACTCCAATCCAGACAAAATGAAGCATCTAAATCATCTTTACCTATCAATATTATCATCTCCTAATCAATCATGATCAAGTCCCTTATTCCCTATGAAAGAGGAAAACATAGAAAAAATGCAAAGCTAGAGGGGATGTACTGTGATTTATAGAGGCAAAAAGTTCAGAAGCTTGAGCAACAATCGTAAAAATAGATTAGACCCAACATAAATCAATGACGAAGGAATTACACAGCAAACAGGACCATGATCCGACGGTCCGGGGAGGACAACAGCCAATTCATGATGACACAACACAGGCGCATCAATACTAGGAGTAATTATTACCAACCGTCATTGGAAATTGAAGAGTCATGTACGTGACGAATGGGAGTACCAAATGATTTGTTTGGGTCACAGGTCGTGCAGCACTAGACCATGATGTAATTCCAAGACCTCGTGTCCAAAAAGTGCTAGCCACGCATAAAAATCTTATGCGAGCTACGTTGGAAGAGTGCTTTAAGCACAAAAATCTTGCGTGAGCAATTCTAAGACCTCGCATCTAAGAAGTGCTAGCTACACACAAAAATCTTGCATGAGCCGCCTCCAATGAGTGCTTCACACACAAAAACCTTACGCGGGCAATTCCAAGACCTCGCGTCCAAGAACTGCTAGCCACATACAAAAATCTTATGAGAGCCACGTCCAAGGAGTGCTTCATGCACAAAAACCTTGCACGAGCAATTCCAAGACCTCACATCTAAGAAGTGCAAGCCATGCACAAAAATCTTGCACAAACCGTATCCGAGAAGTGCACATGCATAAAAATCTTGTGCAAACTGGCACGACCGACTGGTCATACAAATGGCACATATCCTTTAAGTTGAAACTTGTTGATTTAAGCCAATTGGCTTGTATTTTACCCTTATAACAAGGTTAATTATCCTGTAAAACATTTCATGTAACGATTATCGAGTTATGGTTTTGCAGGAGTTAGTCATGCTACTGTTAGCAGCCAATTGGGTTATCAATATAACGAGCTTATGAAGGCAAAAGACATGAATGTAATGCTTGAAGTTTCATTAAAAGACCTCCTTCAATGAGGTAGATTTACATTAGAAGATTTCATATACAAGAATAAAGTAAAAGCCTAAAGCTACTAATTTAACAAGAAGAAGGAGAACCAGCCTTCGGGAGACAAACTCCCATCAGATGAAACGTCCACCAACATGACTACTCCTACTTATAGCCTTTCTCAACCAATGGTTCCTGTCCAGACTCAAACCTAGAGCAATTCAAAAAGGAGTCAGAAATCCAGCTAGTAAGGCTGAACTTCATGGAAAGGCCGTGAAGAAATAATTCAAGATCTATACAAGACTTCCCAGGAGCCAATAAGAGAAGTTATCCATGGAAGCCACATGCAACGGGCCATTCACACCCCTAAAACCTCTGCAATAGACCATGCGCACCCCAAAGAGCTTCACCAGAAGCCAAACTACTGAAAGCATAAAAGGGCTTAACTAGAGCATCCATAAGGCAATCTCATGGGGAAGCAAAGGGAACTCCATAGGATTTATAAACCAGTCTGGGTTCACCAAATGACCCAAAAGACATTTGGCTATTCTAGATTGGACGGTCCAAAAAAAATGAAGTTGCCACGTTAACGGTCGAGAATTACGCACAATGAGAAGTATAGTCTGAAGCAAGGGAAATGAAAGCCCGAAAGACAAAAAAGACAACACGGTAGTCTGAGCATAAGGACTTATCCATCCTACAAATTGCAGACAAAAACTTTGACTACTAGTTGTAACTCCCAGCCCACAAAGCGAGCTGAGAGTTGGGGGCTTATGTTATGGACATTTTCCAGAAAGTATGATTTGGGCCGACCAAGGTCCAATAGGAGGCACAGCTAACCAGATGGAGGCCTAGATTGGGGATCGAGGTCACTCAGCGAGGATCTCGAGCCATCGGGTGCGAGTTGAAGATGTTGAGCAATGTCGCAACAGTGAGCACATCTTGCTGAAAAAGCCCTCAACCCATCAGCAAGGAGACTACCACTTCAATAACTCTCAAGGAGAATGATCAAGCAAGAACAACGAGGCTAGCCAAAGTTTCCAATTCATTCACCAGCACAACACCAGGTTGCAAGGTTAGCGAGTTGAACACATGTATAGAGCCCAGTCAGTAATCCAAAGCACACATCTCCAACTGATAGCTCAGCCTCCAAACCTATACATTAGCCCTCGGGAAGTCCGATAATGATTTGCCTAGCATTAATTACTTGATGCTAAACATTAAATGCCTGGAGTGGCAAAAATAATCATTCTATTATTTATAAAATTACACTTGTATGCCTCCCTTCTTCTATAAATAGGAAGGGGTGGTCACTGTAAAAAGGGAGAAGATTTACAAGTAGAAACTTTGTCGGATTACAGAGAGAGTATTGCACACTATGAGAGAATACTCCCATTGTACTAAAAGAACACTCATCAGTTGATAATCAAAAACCACTGTGGATGTAGGGGCCAACTTGACTTTAGTAGAACCACGATAAATTTATGATGTTTGCTGTCTTTCCTCTCTCCCATTATCTACCTTTTCTATTTTTTGTCGTATTCTACTTGCAATTAGGGGTGATATTGAACTCAAACCTATTCACCGGATTTTAGTGTCAACAGTATGCATAAAGCTATTTATGTGTAAAATTTATGTTAATCATATTGTATAATTATCTATGTATGAAATTGATTCAATTACTCCTCTATTTTATAAGTCTGCATGGATTTTGGATGAGAGTATTTATTTTAATGTTTGTTCAAATTTTATGTTTTTTTTTTTATTTCATGAATAATTTTAGGGATATTTTATGCAGTTTTGATTGGTGATTTGTTTTGTGAAACCACTCTTAACCTTAAACCATACCCCAACTTCTTTCAAACACTAACTTTCTTTGTAACTTTAATATGTTAGAATTTCTTACGTGGATTACCATAATTTAATTAATGATATGATATTGGATTAAATGAATGTCATGACAACTAATTATTTTAAGTAAATTAATTATGTGATCAAGTTATTAAACCTGTAATGACACTTAGAGCATTAGTGAACTTTAGTGGTATAAGCCTTGTAATTAAACCAATGATGATAGATCGGTTGGCCTAATAGGATCACTACAATGCAAATCTCTACTTATACCCTAGTAAAGTTGGAGTTATCCTATTGATATTTCAATTTTAGTTTCTCTCATTTTCTTTATTAGCGTTATAAGGAGTGAACCTACTAAAGAAGTTTTTGCTATAATGGATTCTCGGACAATGTCAGGTGTAATTTATTATTATTTAATTCAATTTATTTGTACAGATTTGATATTTTGTAACATGATGCAATAGATTAAGTTAATTGGCTATTTATTTTTTCAATTTCTGACAACTGGTATCAAAGCCAATTTTTTCTTGTGTTACAAAGCTTAAATTTGTATAAATTTGTCATGATTTTGCTTTCGGGGTTCAACAAAAGCTATGAATTTTTTTTAACACAAAATTGTGATTGTTCCTATAGTGAATTTGATGGATGTGTAAGGGAAAACTTTTATCTAATTTACTATTTCCAATGTGTGGAACCTATATATTGTTTATGATAATCAAAGATTCAAAATCAAGACTCCAAGTTTTTTGGCATACTGCATGATGTAATTTTTTTTCTTTTTTATATAAGAATTGGATTTATATTTATAGTATATGCGGTAGACACAATTTTAATTATCTTGAATATGCCCAGACATACTGAATTGAATTGGTTAGAGGGTGAAGATATTTCACAAAAATTTTATTGATTAGTTTCATTGATCAAATTTATTTTTTTCTTTCTTTTTTTTATGTGTTAATTGTTTAGCTAGATTTGGGGTTACAAACCCATAAAAAAAAAAGCAAAATGTGGTTGAATTTTGACAAAAGGAAACTAGGTCAAAAATTAGGTTTGGTCTAATTATATAGTTAGCAACTAGTGTCATGATGTGTGGGAGCCACGTGATATCATAAAGGTGGTGGATGGGAAAAAAATTATACCATTAAGCTTCACTTTCAAAACTCTATTTGTGGTAATTTTTTTAATTTTTTTTAAAATAAAAAATTTTATTTTTTACTCAATTTATTTGAATAATTATTTGATATTATTTAGGTTAGAAAATTTTATTATGTATTTCTTACATATTGGGTTACTATCTATAATTTTTTGAGAACAAAAATATTTTATGTAATTATTATCCTATTTATTTGAGTATTAATTTCATGTTTTTAGGACATGAAAAATTTATTATAGATTCTTACATCTTATACTACTGTATTTAATTTTTGTGGACTGAAATGATGTTTTTACATATTTGAATTTTTTTGGATTGTTGTGTGTAATTTGTAAAATTATGTAAGAATTAATTTTGTTCATATTATGCCATAAAATTTTATATAATTGTGTACTTACTTATTATGAAATCAGTTGCATAAAATTTTATTGAAATTAAATTTAGAATTGTATATAGGAGAGTGCTATGTTAGTAATATATATGCCCTATCGATGTAATATTATTAACATAGTTTATTTTTTATAATATGAGTGTTAGGATTGCTTGTTATGTTCTTAAAGTTTTAAATACCTTATCGATATTAAGTTTTAAGAATGTAGCATATAATCCTTGTGTTATATTATGAAGTTTTAAATGTCCTAAAAATGTTACATTTCATAATATAATATTGTTTGGAATAACATAGTTATTGAGGAAATATTATAGCATGATACTACATTGAGCGTGCAATTTTGGAAATGTATCATAAATTTCATAAATTATTATTTTCTCAATCTTTTATTATTTATGCAATTTATTACTGTGAAAATGATAAATGAGATTAATTATGAGGATTGTAATAAGTAGAAGATATTTGAATTGAATTGGTGATACTATATCTAGTAATCACCAAATTTTGTATTTGGCATGGAGAAAGGAAGAACCAAAGATAAATGATGACTCTATTATTGCATAAGGACTCTTTATGGAAAGTAGACACACTCTTATAGAGTGTATACTAATGAAAAGACCATCATGATATTGCTAACTCTCTAAATGCCAAAGTGAATATTGACTCTATAGTTGATAACTTTGTAAAGTTCGATAAAGCTGAAAAGGATATTACCTCTTGTTTTTGGATAAAACTATTTAGGATGGTGTTAGTGAAATTAATGAGCACGTCATATAACTAGTATACTATTATAATCACTTATGGGCATGAAAGTGGACTTAGAAAGCAATCATTTAATTTAGCATGTTTTAGAGTTTTTTTTGATTCAAATTGATGTTCTTGAGACATTATATCATACATAAGAGAGTGAGTAGACTTTTAATAAAATGACCTCTATAGTTAGTCACATAGAAGATGACGTGAAGAATTGAAGGATCTCTGTGCTCACTTTGTTTCACACGAATTGAGTGTGAGCATGGAAATAAATCACACCTAGAGGAACCTAATTTTGAAAAATAATAAAACTGATCTGAGTGCGTATCACAATAAATTAGGATGTTTCGCTTGCTCTAGTGAGGTGTTCCACCACACACTTGGTTGTTAAATGAACGAGCGATCATTTACATTACAAATTTATTATAAGTGTTAAGAAAAAAAAGGAAATGAAGTAATAAAAGCCGATAATCAGATTAAAAATGGTAGAAAAGTGCAAGATGAATATGTAGGAGTAGTTGTCATTTAGAAATTAGAAAACTAGTTAGTTAAACATTGTGGTTGGATACAACAGGGCTACAATTACTGTGGTATTCTTAATGTTATGGAATACATGTTTAGGTGATATCTCCATAAAAGGATGGAATGATTGATAAAATAAGGGATTTTTCATGACTTAGACTTATCCCTTTTGATGTGTTTATTAATTGCATCAAAAGAGATACTCTCTGGTAGAGTTAGTGGATTAGAATGTTGAATGTATTAGAATTGATTCACAATAATGTAGGTGAATTGATAATGCTAAGTGCTATAGGTGGATACTAATATTTCACCTTCATTGGTGATTGATCAAAATTTTTTGTTTGTTTTGTTAGGCGAAAATATCCTCTGAAAAGTTAGAATCCTTAAATTTTGGGCGTTTAAAGTTGAGATTGAACTTAAAATGATAAAAAAAAAAATTATGTGTGTTAGTTATAATAAAGCATGGTGAGTGCTATGGATATACAATAAATTGATGAAAATTCTGATTCTTTTATGCAAAATATCAAAGATTGTGATTTTTTAGGTTAGTATGTCCAAACAAGATTGGATTGCAAGAAGGTGGAATTACATGTTCATGGATATGATTGGATGCATGTTGGCACATTTGATTTACTAGACTTTGTATAGAACAATGCTTTAAAGACTGCGGTGTATATTTTGAATCAGGTTTCTAATAAGTTTATATTTAAAACCCCACATAATTTGTCATATGGGAAAAGCCTAGTCTTAGGCATTTCTATGTCTAGGGTTGCAAGGATAAAGTGAAGCCATTTGATCCATTTATTAAGTAACTTGATCTAAAGACTATTGATGGTCACTTTATTGGATGCCATAATAGCTACAAAAGTAGTAGATTTTATTGTTTGATCCATACCATCAGGGTTATTGAAGAACCTTGTTTTGTTTATTAGTTGGAATAGTAGGAGAAAAAGATCATGCAATATTTTTCTTAGAGAAGTACAAGTTGTTATTCCATTATAACCACCACTAGCTAAAACAAACTAAATTAATCAAATACAACATATGGTCAAATTGATAGTAGAAGTTGGAGAGTTTAATGCTCCTCTGGTAGTAGAAAATAATCAAATTTTATCAATGAAATACCTTTGAGAAAATCCTAGATGGCTCACAAACTAGAAACTACTAACGACTATATGATATATCTACATAAGCACGAATTTAAAGTCCAGTTTTTTCAAGAAGCTATTTCAAGTACTAATTCTTTAGAATGGATGAAGGCTGTAAATGATTAATTACTTTAATGATCCATAATGATATGTGAGATTATATATAGTTACCTATTGATTGCAAGTCTATTGGATGCAAAAGAGTCTTTAAGACCAAACAATACTTAAAGGGTGATTCAGAGGTATAAGGCCATATTGGTTGCAAAAGGCCATATTTAGAAAGAAAGTTTTAATTATAGAATATTTTCTTATTTGCTTTAATAAAGACTCGTTTCGAGTTATTATGGCACAAGTAGCATATTTTGGCATAAAGCTTCACCAGATGCATGATGGTTTTCTTGAATAGTGATTAGCCATAAACAATTTGTGTAAACCAACAAGATGGATTCCAAGATAAGAGTATAGAAAATTTAGTATGTAGATTTAAAAGATTCATATATATGATTTAAATTAAGAGTTTAGACACTGGGATTTCAAGATTATTAACATTGTTGCTTTTCTTGGGTCTAAGGAAAATGATGCAAATCCGTGTATCTATTTTAAGTTGGGTATGAATAACTTTATAATTCTAGTCTTATGTTGATGATATTATCCTTGACAATAATGTTATGAGTCCTATAATTGAGATAAAGTATATACTGTCTATATATTTTAGATATGAAGAATCTTAATGATGACTTTTTTGTGTGGGCATATGGATCCATCATGACAGATCCTAAAACCTTCTTGGCTTTCTCAAAAATTATATGTTGAAAGGTGCTCAGAATGTTCAATGTGTTTTATGTATTGTCCATGTATTGTACCCTTCTAGAGGGGTGATATTCTTTCTAAAGCCTTGTGTACCTAAAAATAATGTAAAGATTAAAGTAAGTCTCGTATACTTCCATTATTGGTAGCTTGTTGTATGCTCAAGTATATACACGTCTTGATATCACTATTGGTTTAGTGTACTTAGGAGATACTTGAATAATCTTGATTAGAAATATTAGACTGCTACGGAGAAAGTTATGGAGTACTTATAAAGTACAAAAAATCTTTGTGCTAACCTATTGTAGATCTAATTGTTACAGGCTTAACTTTGATTTTGTGAATAATAAGGATGACAAGAAGTTCATATTTGGAAACATCTTTATGATGATATGAGAAGTTGTACTATGGAAACTATTAAGCAATTAATTACAACAACTTTTATTATGGAGGCAGAATGTGTCGCATGTTGTGAAGCCACTTGTAAGACTATTTTGTTAAGAAATATGATATTTGGATTCAAAGTTGTAAAGAGCATATCTAGGACCTTAACCATATGTTACAACAATGTTGTCACAGTGAACTTCTCTCATGATAATGAAAGTACTACCCATACAAACTATTTTGATATTAAATATCAATTTGTTAAAGAGAAGATATGCAAGCAATATGCATGTTGTCACGGATTGTATGCTTATGAATCCACTAACCAAAAACTTAGGTGTTAAATTGTTTGCGAACAAGTTACTAGAATAAGTTTGGCTAAGCCTTTCGATGTTCAAGATTAGTGGGAATTTCATATTCTAATTGAAACATTGTTATCTCGAGATTAATGTAATGTTAGTGATGTTATTATATGTTTCATATATATATATATATATATGCACATTTATTCTATGACATATCAATGGAGACATTTAAACCCTGCTTCATTATTATAGAGGTTTGTTCTTATTTTGAGCATATTGGACGGATGCATGAACTATTTCATAAAGATGCACATTTGATCATATTTTGATGTGTATATCTGATTTCTCATACATTCCACATTATAGTTGAGTTGTTGTAGCATAAGTATTTAAGACATATATGACATTAACATTCTTATCGAATATGATGATTTACATTATTAAATAATTATGATTGACCTATGGTTGTAATGGTGTCATGGTTGTTATTTTTGACATTTATTGTTGTGACTACATATTGTAATCTAATTTTATTTATTAAAATATATTGTCCAAGTTGGAGATTGTTAGAATTTTCTATGTGGACTACCATAGTTTAATTAACTATATGTTATTGGATTAAATGAATGTGATGATAACTAATTATTTTGGGTCAATTAATTATGTGACTAAGTTATTGAATCTATAATAATATTTGATCATTAATGGGTTTTAGTAGTGTGAACATTGTAACTGGGCCAGTGATGATGGGTCAGTTGGCCCATTAAGGTTACAGCAAGATAGGTCCAATCTTATACCTTAGTAGAGTTGTAGATATTCTATTGAGACTTCAATTTTAATTTCTCTTTATCTTCTCTATTAAGGTTATCAGTAGTGAACTTGCTAAATGAGCTTTTGTTATAATAGATTCTTGAATAGTATCAGGTATAATTTTATTATTATTCAATTCAACTTCTTTATACAAATTTAATATTTTATAATATGATATAACAGATCATATTAAGTAATTAATTATTTTTCTAATTTCCGACATAATCTTCAAAGACAGTCTCACCTAAAATTCCTAGAAAAAGATATTCTCTTTTCTAGAAACTCTCAAATCGCCTAAAGACCTCATTTTTTTTATCGCCAAATTGCGAAAACACACTATTCCAAAGCTATTTTAACCCAAGAAATTCAAAAATCGAAAGGATTCGAGGCCCATAGATTACCAATTTTCACCTTCAAGCACGATTCTTATTCAATTCCATTGAAAGCGGTTCAAGAACACAAAGTTGTGGACATTTAAATTTACTGCTCTTTCTTTTGTTTTGTTTTTTTTAGGTGTTTGGGGAATTTAAAATATAAAGGAACGCCATCGAAGATTACAATATGGAGGCTCTGCCTGTGGATGGTTGAGGACGGCAATTTTAAAGAGGATTTATGTGAAATTAGTTTAATAATTTGATCATTATATTCAAAGGCTTTATTTCGAGAAGTAATAGTTGCAATAGTGAATATATTTTTTTCTTCATTTATTTAATCGGCCAAAAGTCATGCATCATTGTTTTATGTGGTTCTATTTATCATATGCAATCCTTTAAAAAAATTTTATAATTTCATGTATTGCATTTTATATTTATATTTTGGCTATTTATGTGAATTAAGGTTATTTATTTTGTTTGCCAATCTTTTTAATGATTTGATTTTTGCCACTTTGCATACATGATGCAATTGTTCCTGGTGTTATGGTTACACTGTGCCAAAATAGAAACCTATTTGGATATCATTTTGCAGTTTATTACTATTATCTTCGGTGAAGACGTGTATCAAAATAAGGTTATATGAAATGTTGTTACACAAATTATGTCTTGTTATCTGTGTGATTAAGAACCTGCTACTCTTTGAATTTATGACAAAAAATATTGTGAAAGTGAAATCATTTATAACACAAATCTATTATAAGATCTATAATTGTCAATTGTGCTTATCTTATGAGTTAAATATATATTATGTTTCATAATTATTTCAAGATTATTTACATGAGTTTCATATCTCCATGATATTAAATTGTGCTTTCTATACTTTTTTTAAAAATTATTTGTATAAGCACAATTTATATATTTAGTTGATAATTTTTTGTCTAAATTATTATTAGTTATCTTTTGTGTAATTGAGATCATGTTAATTTTGGGCATGATGAGACATGAATTTTTAACGCTATGTGTCATGACTTGATGCAAGGTAAAAATTTAAATAAAATATTTTAAAGAGCTCAAATTGAGCTACATGATTTTGTCATTGACACCATGCAAGAATGGATAGTTAAATAAGTTGATCAGGAAGCTCCATGTATGATGGGTTTAAGCTCCATGTATGATGGATTTAGAGTATCATGAGACATATTCTAACGTTAAAAGTAAATGATAAAATCTCCAAGTACTATTTTTTGTATTAAGCAATTACTGTTAAAATCTTATGATATAAAATTTTGTATGATTGCATATTATTTATTGTACTCTCCAAATTTTCTACTAAATTTTTTTTACCAAATTCTTTTATGCTGATGCGCAATATATTTATCCTACTTTCAACTTTGATACCATTTATTGGTTACAATAATTTATTTTTGGAATTATATTGTTATTTGAGAATTTATTGTTATTTATATTATATTTATGTAATTAAGAGCTCACAAATTGTGAGATCAATTATAGTTTTGTGGAAATTAAATAAACAAATTTTTTAAAGCATTATATTGATAGTATACATCCTTCATTGGTGTGACATTGTTAATATATTTTTAACATAATATTAAATAGTAAATTGAATATTGTGATTTTATAATTGTAAAGCCTTATTAGTGTTAAATTTTAGAAACACAACATTCAATTAATCTATCTTCTATTATATTCTAGAATCTTAAATGTCCTATTGATATTAGATTTTAGAATATAATATTATATTTTTAATCAACTTGCTTATTTACTGTAATTCAAAATTTTTAGGAGGGATTATGGTGAATAAAAGCTAAATAAAAATTGCATATTCTCTAATTATTGTAATGAAATATGTAGTATGGTTACATTTATGTGTGCCATGAATATTTATAATGAATATATTGATTAAATTCCTCCAACTCCTTGGTGTCTATGCAATTAATTTTTATTATTATTTTTATGGAACCAATTATGAGGATTATGAATCTCTTAAATTATTTTTTGCTATCATAGATTGATTGTAATAAACATTTCTTATAATTTTTATCAACTTTTTGTAGAATCAATTGTAATAATTTTTTTTTTTTGTAAAATAGCTCGTTTAAAAATATTATGTGAGAAGTTAATATGTGACATTGACGTGCTAATTATGTTAGTTTATAATGATAATATTTAGTTGAAATTTTGTTATTTTGTCAAGATTACGAAGTCAATGAATTTTTTGAGTAACATTATTTATGGTATAATTAATATTAATATTTAAATTTTATTAGATTCATACATGTTGGTTATTTTATTAAATTTGACAAATGATGTGATAGGTATTTAATGACGATATAGTACATGTAACTTTTAATTAGTTGTACATCTGCCTATTATTGAGCCAATCATGAAAAATTAAAGTGAAAATTATTTTATATACCAAGGAAATATTTTAACTATATATGTGTGATTTATGAATTACATAAATAATGTACATATAACATTATTTGACATAATTGTGATAGCCTTAAAATAAGTAAAATGAAAAACCTCTCAAAATAATATGATATCTTTTTCTTTTCTTTTCTTTTTAACCTTCTTTTGTGTGAGAAAAATTTTGAAACCCAACTTTCTTGTGTTAGGATTGGGTGATATGCCTATTTATTTGGCATAAATCAAATATTATAGATCATATTATGATTAACTTTTGTTCGTCTCAAAGAACTTATGTAGTAGAATTTTAAATAGATCATTTTAGAAAACCATGTTCTATTTTTTTTTGAAAGGGATGGAGACTTGTTATGTGCGTTATCCAATCTACCCAAAATGGACTAGACAAGGCCCAAAGAGAAGCAAAGCCCAGCTAATTAAGAGGCCTAAATCACTTGGCGATGAAGGTCGCTTAGTGGGATGCTAGTTCGGTACCCATGAACCAAGTATGCGGGACAAGTCCAACGCACGATACCAACTCCTAAGAAGGGCGTCGACTCGTTGAGTAAAATGTCATGTCCAGACCAGCCTTCCTCAAGTCAGCTTCAGGGAAGGTTAGTAATAAGGTCAACTTCTCTACCCAACAGAATACATGATGCAAGTCCAGGTCACAGGGGTAGTGAGCTAGACATCACTATGGAAGCCTAGTCACCAGCCTAGGGCACATGCTCTCGACCGATAGCTCAGCCTCCAGAACTGACACATTAGCTCCTAACAGTCTGATAATGATTAGTCCAGCATTTATTATCAGATGCCAAGTATTTATTGCCTTATACGGTGAAAATAATCATTTTGATTGTAGAATAAATTACACTTGTAGCCTTCTCCTCTTCTATAAATAGGGGAGGAGACCTCTGTATAATGAGTAGTAAAAATATTATTAGCAAACACTCTGCCGAAATAGCCACTGAGCTTTGCATTTCCGTTGAGTTGAGTGAAGAATCACTACACAAAAGCTAATATAAATTTTTGTGGACGTAGGGGCTAATTGGCTTTAGCCGAATCACGTAAAAGCTTCTGGTGTTTATTATTCTTACTCCCTTTTTCCTCATTTTCTTCCTCCGTTAGTTTATTTCTTCAACTTGTAGCTTGGGGTGATTCTAAACTTATACTTGTTGACCAGATTTTACCGTCAACATTTTGGCGCTAGAGAAAGAGCCCCCATTGCACTCTTTTTGTTTCTGATAAACCATTTTGCTTGCAATGGTGAGAGAAAAAACCACCAAAAGCATAGGAGCATCTATTGGCCAGCCTGAAGGTCAGATATAACCTTGACAGGACTCTGTTGCTCCTATAATAGGTGGTGTTGCGAGCATGGCACTTCCCACTCCATACCAACCTGCCACTCTTGAACCTAATAGAGCCCAGACTTGGTACCAGCACCAGGAAGCCCTTGAGAACACTGTGAAGGAACTGTCAGACATGGTTAGAGTGTTGGCCCAGGCACAGACATAAGGCATACAGAGACAAGTTAGAGTCATAGCACCAGAGAGGGGACTTCAGCAACTAGGGCCCCAGTATGAAGAGCCCATTAAGGGAGAGCGCCAACGTGCCAGCTCCATTCATTCATCAAATTCACGATTAAAGCTGGAAGTCCATAGGGTTTACGAGGACAAGAAGGATGACTAGCGAAGCGAGAGCTCGGATTAAGAAAAGAGCTCTAGTGAAATGGACCATGAACACAAAACGGATCGATGATTGCGTAGCCGTGAAAATAGCCAAAGGCATAAAACTTCAAATCGCCATTCCCGTGACCATCAAGATGAAAGGAGTCAAAAAACTACTAGCCATCGGTCCGAGGCTCAGGACTCGGTCATTGAAGAGCTGCCTCAAAGGGTAAAGTAGCTAGAAAAGAGACCTATAACCCAGAGTAGCCAAGATTCCTATGAGGAAATAACACCATTCACTAAAGAGATCAAAACAGAGCCCCTTCCTCACAGGTTTAAGGTCCCCAGCATCCTGCTGTATAATGGAGATAGTGACCCGTATAGCCATTTGGACATGTTCAATGTCTGAATGGATCTCCAGACCTCCAGCCCATTAGTAAAGTGCTGAGTCTTCCCTACCACTCTTAGGGAGACACCGAGAACCTGGTTTAAAAGTCTTCCAACTCACAGCATCTGCAGTTGGGAAGAATGTCATACAAAATTTGTCAACCAATATAAAGCACTAAAGAGGCAGCTCGTTCTGTCTTACCATCTAGTGACGATTTTCTAATGAAAGGATGAATCACTTAAGGACTACATCACTTAATTTTAAGGTGAGGTCGATAACAAGGAGAACCCACAAGATAAAAGTGTCCTCACAGCCATCTCAGCTGGACTCCGTAAGGATGGGAAGATGTACAAGGATATCTATAAGTCTTCGATCAAGAGTTTAGGCGAGTTCTATGAATGTGCAGCCAAAGATATTCGATGGGAAGAAACCTTTGGCCTAAAGATACCTAACCAAAAAGAGGAGGCGAATGACTCTAGTAAGGGTAGGAAGAAGGTTAGGGGTAAGAGTAGTGGAGAGGGCCGGGAGAGTGGCTCCATGAATCAAGTTGCAAAGAAGGCTAAAAATGAGCAGTCACAATGCCAAGGTCATTACGACAGTTATAATTGCTTGTCAGATACCCTAGACAGGATCTTTATGACCAAAAGGAGCAATGAGGACTTTGGAAGGCCCAGACCCATAAAAGCTCCTATCAAATGAAGAGACCAGAGTAAATTTTACGCCTACCATAGCAAGGTCGGGCACAACACCTCTAACTACTGGGCATTTAAAGATGCCAGTGAGGGCCTCATTAAGAGAGGTCACCTAAGGGATTACGTGGTGAGACCCTCGGGACAACACCCCCTATGTCCTCAACAACTGGGACAACATCCACAGCAACAAGCCCCAAAACATGAGGAAATGCCTTCAATAAGGACTTTTTTTCACCATTCACGATGGATCTCACATTGCTGGCACCTCGAATAGGTCGCGTGATCATTATGTATGGGCAGCGGGTTGTGTTTTGCTTACAAGTCATGCAGAACACAAGAGGCCTGCCAAAAAGGCTAGATTAATCTTGGAAAGTATTACGTTCACTGGAGAAGACACATAAAGAGTTCATACCCCTCACAATGACATGATAGTCATTCGTGCCAAGATTGGCAACGCTGATGTGAGGAGAATAATGATTGACATTGGCAGTTCCGTCAATGTGATGTACAAAGGATGCTTCAACCAATTGTGCATGAGCTCAAGCCAGTTGAACCCCTCTACAATTTCACAGGAGATGGAATAGTATCGGTAGGTCAGATTAGACTACTGCTTACCTTGGGAGATTTGGACCGCCAAGTGATAGTTATGGCAAATTTTCTGATTATAGTCTACCTTTTAGCCTACAATGTGGTATTGGGCCAACCCGCTATGAATGATCTAGATGTAGTTACATCCACTAGGACGCTTACTATTAAATTCCTAACCCTAAATGGGGTTGGATGCGTGCGAAGAGAGCAACAAATCACCTAGCCCTGCTATGAGGATGCAGTCAAACTTGGGATACAAGCTAAGAAAGTACATGTAGTATCTGAAGGAGAACCTTGGGCAGTGAGTGCTAAAGGGATCAGTTACGACCTCGACCCTCATGGGGTAAACATCGATCGAGCTACTGGCCCAGTTGAAGAGCTTAAAGAAGTAAGGGTTAGTGAAGAGGATGGAAAAAGATGCTTTAAAGTGGGGAAGTGCTTGCCACCTAATGTAAAAGCACAACTAGTTGGATTTCTCCAGGCCAATCTAGATGTCTTTGCTTGGAACCATGAAGATATGGTGGGCATTGATCCCGGGGTCACACAGACTCAACATCGACCCTCGGTACAAACCAGTTGCTAAAAGAAAAGGCTAATGATAGTCGAGCATTATACCGCATTGATGGAGGAGATGGACAAGCTATTGACGAACAAATTTATTCGAGAAGCCCGCTACCCCACTTGGGTTGCCAATGCCATCCTTGTGAAAAAGAAAAATGGGAAATGGAGGATGTGTATAGACTTCACTGACCTGAACAAGGCCTGCTTGAAAGATAGCTTTTCTCTATTGAGGATTGACTAACTTATGGATGCGACAACGGGTCATGAACTCCTTAGTTTCATGGTCACCTATTTAGGGTATAATCAAATCCCAATGGCCACACAAGATGAAGAGCACACCTCATTTATTACTGATTGTAGGTTATATTGTTACAAAGTAATGCCCTTTGGGCTTAAAAACACGGGAACAACTACCAATGATTAGTAAACATGATGTTTTATGATCAAATAGGCAAAATAATGGAGGTATATGTGGACAACATGTTGGTAAAGTCCACACAGCTAGCCAACCATGTCTGTCATCTAAATGAAATGTTCTAGATCTTAAGAATATATAAGATGAAACTAAACCCACTCAAATGTGCATTTGGGGCCGCCTTGGGGAAGTTCCTTGACTTCATAGTGAACAGTAGGGGGATTGAAGCTAATCTAGAAAAGATTAAGGCTTTCTTTGACATGCAGTCACCCGTTAGAGCCAAAGATGTACGAAGCTTGAACGGCTAGGTCACGGTGCTCAGTAGATTCATTTTGTAGGCAACAAACAAATGTGTCCCCTTTTTCAACATCCTGATGAAAGCAAAGAAGTTTGAATGAATGCCTGAATGAAAAGTCACTTTCCAAGAGCTTAAGCAGTATCTCAGACGAGCTCTGCTCTTGCCTAAACTAAAAGAGGGCGAAATGTTAATCGTGTACTTGGGAGTGTCCTAACATGCTCTCAGCACGACTTTAATATGGGAAGAGGGAGGAGCTCAATTCCCCATCTACTATGTAAGTAAGCAACTACTTGATGCTAAGACAAGGTACACGCCAATGGAAAAGCTCGCCTATTGCCTGGTCATTACATTAAGAAAGCTACGACCTTATTTCCAAGCCCACAGTTTTCATTCAGAAAAGTCTTACAAAAGACCAATGTGTCAGGTTGGTTGCTCAAATGGCTATTTAGCTTACCCAGTTCAATATTGAATACAAACCTAGGCTGACAATTAAAGGACAAGCTCTAGCTGAATTCATCACGAAATTCATGGGGCTTATGCAAGAAGAAGCAAAAACTTCAAAAGCCCTATGGTGGGAGTTGTACGTGGACAGGTCATCAAACGATCAAAAGGCTGGAGCAGGGGTACTCCTCATTAGTCCAAAAGGACATAAGATCTTCTGTGCTTTGAGATTTGATTTTCAAGCTACCAACAATGAAGCTGAGTATGAGGCATTGTTAGCCGGGCTATGGTTGGCCAAGGAAGTGTGAGTTGAGAGGTTAAAGATCTTCAATGATTCACAGCTTGTTGTCTACCATGTGAAGAGTGAATATCAAGCCTAGGGGTCAAAAATGACTAAGTATCTCTGGAAAGTCCAAAAAATATTAAATGCCTTCCAATAATATGAAGTCAACCAGGTCCCACGAGTTCAGAATATGTATGCAGACGCCTTAGCTCTCCTGGCTACAACAGAGGATGTTGACTTCTTGGAAGCGCTCCTAGTCAAGAATCTTTCGTCCTTGAGTATTAAGTAGAATGACATTGTATGGCAATTGCCAGATCATCGGGATCCAAGATGAATCCAATCCTGGATTATCTACAAGGAGGCAGATTACCAAAAGATAAACTCAAAGCACGACGATTGCGAGGCCAGATAACCAGATACTGCATCTGTGATGATATACTATATGAGAGAGGGTTCATAACTCCACTCTTAATGTGCATTGATGGCAGTGACTGCGATACCATTCTGGAAAAAATCCATGCAAGACATTGTGAAAACCACACCGAGGGGCTATTTTTGGCCCAAAAAGCTCTCTGACAAGGATTCTACTGGCCCACAATAAAATAGGATGCTATCGACCTCGTCAAAAGGTGTGATAAATGTCAAAGGTTCACAAAAGTACCGCGAGCTCCGCCATCCTACTTGAGATAGATGGTTAGTCCATGGCCCTTTACGATTTATGGTATAGATTTAATTGGACCACTCCCAATAGCCTGTGTAATTGCAAATATGCGGTAGTAGCCGTAGATTATTTTAACAAATGGGCAGAGGTAAAAGAGCTCACCGACATTAAATCTGTGAAGATCAAAAGATTCATGTGGAACAACATCATTTATAGATTTGGAGTCCCTTAACAAATTGTGACTGATAACGGGACCCAATTTAGCAGTGAGCAATTTGTCTAGTTCTGCAATGGCTTAGGAATAATGAAAAACTTCTCAGTAATGGATCATCTGCAGGCCAACGGGCAGGTTGAAGTTATCAACAAGATAATTAAGTGAATCTTGAAGACGAAATTAAGGGCTAGGAAGGGGGCATGGGTGGACGAGCTACCAAAAGTGTTGTAGGCTTATAGAACCACAATGTACAACTCCATGGAAGAAACCCCCTTCTTAATGGTATATGGGTGCAAAGCAATGATCCCTGCAGAGCTCAAGATAGCTTCTCAGCGAAGAATTATCTTTAACCCTAAAGACAATGATCAATTGCTTGTTGCGAGTCTAGACCTTATAGAAGAAATGAGGGAGAAAGCTCATTTTAGAATTGTGACCTACCAATAGTGCGTCGTGAGGTATTACAACCGGAAAGTGAGGTATTACAACCGGAAAGTGTGAGCTCGAAGCTTTAAGCCTAGCGATCTCGTTCTGTGTCTTGTTCTTCTGGGAGCATGAAAAGATGGCAAGGGGACCCTGGGGCCAAACCGGGAAGGCCCATACATTATTAAAAAAGTTATCGGTAGTGGGGCTTATCACTTGGCGGATATGGAAAGGACAAAATTCCCTTAAGCTTGGAACACTGAACATCTCCGTTGATATTATCAATAAACCCTGCTATTACTTGTGAAAATTAATACGCACAAGCGTTCATGTAATTCTTTGGATTCTTATATGAAATAAAAAATTTCAATGAAGTTTTATGTGAAAAATTATGCATTATGTGAAAAGGCAAGCATTAGGTGGTTCGATAGACTCCCATTATCGCACCAAAATTTATCATCTTGCACGTTCAAGCACAAAAAATAGAAGAAAAACCAACAAATTCATTCAGTTCTTAACAAGACAAGTTCTCACAAAGTTTAAGAGCCACATTACAAAAGCCAAAATAAAACAAAAATATAGGGCTTATAGCTTAAAGAGCCGAAGTATTAGAAATGAAACGCTCTTAAGGGTGGGGGTCAGAAGAAGGAATGTTGAAGGCATCCTTTGGTAGAGCACCAGCAGCTTCAGTGACCTGGGAATCACCTTCCTGTCAAGCAGTGCCTTCAGTAGGAGAAGCCTCAGTAACAAAATCCATTTCATTCCTAGAAGAATCAGTTCGAGTAGCCCTTCTCTTATAACACTCAACAACCTCAATAGCTCACGGACCGAAGAAAGAGAAATCCAACTCTGGATGTTGCTCCACAAAGTATAGAAGAGGGCTAAAAATCTCCGCTTGCTTTATTAATGAAGTGGACTCTGCTTTAGCCTTGGCAGCCTCCTCTTTCGCGAGAGCAACCTCCTGCTTGGCTGCCTCCAGCTCCTTCACAACAGCTTCAGCTCGTTGCTCCACCACCTTGACCCGCTACTTAGTATCCCTAGCCCACTGCTCTATTGAACCGGTGCGCTGGTTCACAACTTTGGCCCTCTATCTTGCCCAGTGAGCACATTTGAGGGCTTCGTCCAAATCAATCTTTGCCTTGGCCAAGCCAAGATTCACTATGGCAGCCTCATGATCCACTTCTGCATGGGTTAAGGTAGCCTCAACATCCTTAACTTTCTCCTTTATATTCAGCACCTTGGTAGAAGCAGTAGCCAATTTACTCTCAAGGTCCTTCTTCTCCTTATTGTGAGTTTGGAGCACCTTATCTATTTTCATCGCCGTGAGCAAACCCTAAAAAAATCAAAGCCAAGTCAGGTTACGAAATAGGTAGAAAAGTCGAAGTGAAAAGACTTCACTTACCACTAGGTGGTGATGAGCCACATAGCCCAATAGTCTCCCAAAGATGAATTCCTCGGCCTCCAACACCTCGATCCTGTTGCGAGATCCCAAAATCATGTAGATATTATTGATGAGGGCCTTGATATATTCCCTCATCTTGGAGTTCAGCTCAGCTGGTGGCTCCGTGACCCTAGTCTTTGACACAGCCTATTTCTCAGGAATGCCTTTTTTCTTTCCTTTCTCTACCCTCATCTTTTGGTAGAAGGCTCGGGAAGAGTGGCACCCTCAATCTCAACTGCCACCTCGAGCTGAGAAGTAGGACTTGGCTCTTGTGAAGGTTCAATCCCCAGAGGCAAAGGTTAGCCTTCAGTAATGGGGGTGGCGAACATATTGGGGTTTGGAGAGATCTCTTCGTCATCGGATTGTAATGACCTTAGAATGAGCTCCAACATCCTGTTGTAATCTGTGAAGTTGGCTGGAGGGACCAGTACAATAGGACAAATGCCTATCTCCCTTGTAACTTTAATATTTTTGGCTGGAGCAAGCTTATGGAACCAAAGGAGGTCTTCATCAAAACAAAAGTTATTCTGGAGATCCTTAGATGTAGTGAATCAATCCAAGATTCCTAGCTCTTCAGCTCGCAAAATTGGTTTTTGGCCGATCCCCTATGCAAAATAAAATAAGAGTCAGAACTAAATATAAATACTATTGAAATTGCAACTCTAAACTCACTCACCAGGAGTAACGACAAATCTAAAATTCTTGAGATCACACAGGGAGGGACACAAGATGTAAAACCAATAGGTTTTATAGTGTCTAATGTTAGACTTCCCTTTTGCATCCCCTTTGTGGCAGAATTTTCTTATGTGCTATTGGCCAAGCTATGAGGTAATAGAGCCCATCCGATGTGCTTATGCACCTAAGGCTAAACAAGTAGGATGAAACCTCAGCTAATGACGATAGAAGACCATTGCTCGAGTAAATCAGTGCCAGCAAAATGAGCTGGGTGAAAGAGTTTAGGGTAAGCTAGGCCGGACTGAGCCTCACTCTATTCAAAAAATCAATAATGAAAGGGTGTATTGGAAACCTAAGTCCCACAATAAGGTGTGGGAAGGTAATAGCAATAAACGCCATGGATAGATAAGCCACACAATCATCTGGAGATGGCATCATGAGATGGCACCCCCTGGGGATTCGATATGACCAGACCACGTTCTGAAGATCACAAAAACGGATGGACGAAACATGTGTACTAAATATGGTGACCCTTTGGACTTCGACGGGGTCAAAACTAGTGATAAAATCCCTAGTGACCTCCTCACTCCATGAGGTCGCTTCACTAGAATGTTACATCGACCTCACATTCTGAGCTGAGGAGCTGGCTTCATCATCTGCATTCCTACTATGGGGATGGCGACGTCCATGACCTATGCCTATCTACACAGAGGGAAAAGACTGGTCAAGTCACTATAACCAAACCCCACTAAAAACTAAGATAGATAGCTCCCTACACAGAACACCCCGAACCACCTACTTACAACCCGGACTCCTATAGACAAACAACATTTGACAATTGAACCACAAAACCCATATGGTAAACATCAGACTCAGAACGGTAAATAGAAAACCTAAAGTCCACTAATGGGATTGGTCAAGCGTACAAAACTAGGCAAAAAGGAAAACATGCAAACAATTAATCTCAACCAATGTTTTTCATTCCACAAACAATGACAGACAAGCTTTATAAGTTATAGAATGAAGAAACCTAGAAACAACAAAGTAAAGGAAGACTTGTTGCGGCTAACTGAAACAGAAGATCTGGAATCGCGTGTGAGGATGCTTTTTTGATGAACTGGGCCTAAACTATGGCCAAGGAACCAAATCGCATGTGAAGATGGAATTCGATTGGAGCAGGTAATAGAAGAAGTGCTCAGAAGAAACTTTGGAGTTTTAGGTTTCAATTGGAAAATAAGGGGGAAAGAGAGACTTCTTCTGCTTATAAAACTCACGGCATCGCCGTCGGATCTGGGGACCCCTTAACTACCTATAATCGAATGGTTTAGCAAGTGCTAGCAAATGACTGACAACAACAATGTGCACGCATACCTAAGGAAGGAGTAATCATTACAGCCTAGTCATAAGAAGTTTAAAAGTCACCTATGAGAGCAAGTGAAAGTGTGCCTAATGACTTATGAAGCTGTAGATTGCGAGCAACAAATCATGATCCCTGGCCCAGAGATCTCGCATCCAAGAAGTGCTATCCATGCACTAAACTCTTACATGAGCCACGTCTAAGAAGTGTCTCGAGCACTAAACTCTTGCACAAGCCATGCCACAAAGGCATCCTCACCTGATGATCAAGGTACGCCTAGTCAGGTTCAAGGGACACTCCAGAGATCTCACATCCAAGAAGTGCTATTCATACACCAAACTCTTACGCCAGTCATATCAAAGAAGTGCCTTGAGCACCAAACTCTTGTGCAGGCCATGCTATAAAGGCATCATCACCTGACGATTGAGGTATGCCCGGTTAGGTTTGAAGGACACTCCAGAGATCTTGCATCCAAGAAGTGCTATCTACATACTAAACTCTTGCACGAGCTGTGTCCAAGAAGTATCTCGAGCACCAAACTCTTGTGCGAGCCATGCCACAAAGGCATCCTTACTTAACAATCAAGGTATACCCGGTCAGGTTTGAGGGACACTCCAGAGATCTCACATCCAATAAGTGCTATTCACGCACGAAATTCTTGTGCAGGTTATACCACAAAGGTATCCTCACTTAACGATTGAGGTACACCTGGTTTCGTTCAAGGGACACTCCAGAGATCTCGTATCTAAGAAGTGCTGTTCACGCACTAAACTCTTGTGTGAGCCGCATCCAAGAAGTGCCTCAAATACCAAACTTTTGTGTGGGCCATGCCACAAAAGCATCCTTACCTAACAATTGAGGTATGCCCATTAGGTTTGAGGGACACTCAGAGATCTCACATCCAAGAAGTGCTATCTATGCACCAAACTCTTGAGCAAGCCACATCCAAGAAATGTCTCTAGCACTAAACTCTTACGCGGGCCACACCACAAAGGCATCCTCACCTGATGATCGAGATACATCCGATCAAGTTTGAGGGACATTCCAAAGATCTCACGTCTAAGAAGTGCTAACCACATACCAAACTCTTGTGCGAGCCACGTCCAAGAAGTGCCTCAAGTACCAAACTCTTGTGCGGGCAATGATAGATCCATGTCTGAGAAAAGTCATTGGCATCAAATTCTTGCACGAGCTAGGATATTCTCATGCAGCAGAACATGACCTTGTGCCTAAGAAATGCTTAAGCACCAAATCCTTGCATAGGTCAAGTTGCGCTTATATGACTCACATGTACACTACATCTTGCGTCAATGAAAATACTCAAGCACCTAGGTGCCTGAGCTCATGATCGACAAAAGGTACACATATGCTAGTTCCGTTATCGACTGGAACAAATGATACAATTGATTGGTCATGCGATATGGCACATATCATTTTTGCCATAATTTATTAACCAGAGTCCCTTCATTTTATTCGAACTAACGTTTTCAAAGTCGATTGGCTCGACAAATGCCCATCTCATTTCATGATTACTGAATTACAATTTGTAGGAACTAACAATGTTAACTACGATCTTTCAGGTCACTATTATGGCACCCCTAGAATGATAAAAGGCAAAGTTCACAAAACCTCTTTCAACGAGGTAAAAATAAATAAAGGGTCTAGGATACAACACGAAACGAGTCTATGGCTAACTAGGAAGGTGAACGCCAGCAAGCTTGCAGCCACAATATACAAAAAGATCGCTCCAGTTTTGCCTTCACCTAGTCCGAAGCAAGAGGAAATGGTGTTGGGTGTGTGTATAGAGACTGCACAAACTTTCCTTGTTTCTCCTAGGCAAGGAAAATATCCTCCAACTTCATCAAACTGTCCCGAGATCCAAAGACACCCAGTACCAATGGGTAAACTGGATAATTCCAACTCCTCTGCCTAGGCCTTATCCATAGCTAGAAGCTCCTCCCACAGCCTCATAACTCTTAGCCATCATCGAAAGTTAAGCAATTGGCTCGCCAGAAGACAAAAGAGCAAAAAAGAAAAAACTAAATTTATTAACTACCAGTCCACAAAGCAAACTGAGAGTTAGGGCCTTGATGTTATGAGTGTTATTTGATCTGCCCAGATGGACTTGACAAGGCCTAAAAAGAAGCAAAGCCTAGTTGATTAAAAGGCCTAAATCACTTGGTGATGAAAGTCAATTAGTGGGATGCCAATTCGCTACCTATGAACCAAGGATGTGAGACAAGTTCAACACATGATGCTAGCTTGCTAAGAAAGGCGCCAGCTCACTAAGCAGAATGTAGCGTCTAGACCAGCCTTCCTCAAGTTCACGTTAGGCAGGTTCAACAATAAGGTCAACTTCTCTAGCCAACAAATTACATGATGCAAGTCCAGGTCGCAGAGGTAGTGAGCTGGACATCAATACGAAAATCTAGTCACTAGCCTAGGGCACATGCTCCCAATCAATAGCTCAGCCTTTAGAACTGACACATCAGCTCCTAACAGTCTGACAATGATTAGCTCAGCATTTATTATCATATGCTAAGTATTTATTGCCTTATGCAGTAAAAATAATCATTTTGATTGTAGAATAAATTACACTTGTAGCCTTCTCCTCTTTTATAAATAAAGGAGGAGACTTCTATATAATGAGTAGTAAAAATACTGTAAGCAGACACTCTACCGAAATAGCCACTAAGCTTTGCATTTTTATTAAGTTGAATAGAGAATTACCACATAAAAGCTAATATAAATCTTCATGGATGTAGAGGTCAATTGACTTTAGCTTAACCACATAAAAGCTTCTGGTGTTTGCTGTTCTTCCTCCATTTTTCCTATTTTTCTTCCTCCATTAGTTTATTTCTTCAACTTGTAGCCTAGGGTGATTATGAACTTATACCTGTTGAATAGATTTCACTGTCAACATTTTAGTACTAGAGAAAGGGCCTCCACTACATTCTTTTCATTTCTGATAAACCATTTTGCCTGCAATGGCGAGAGGAAAAACCACCAGAAGCACAGGAGCATCTGCTGGCCAACTTGAAGGATAGATACAACCTCAACAGGACTTTGTTGCTCTCATAACAAGTGCTGTTGTGAGCATAGCACTTCCCATTCCATACCAACCTACCACTCTTGAACCTAACGGAGCCCAGACTTAGTACCAGCACCAGGAAGCCCTTGAGAACACTGTGAAAAAGCTGGCAGACATGGTTAGAGTGTTGGCCCAGGCATAAACATAGGGCGCATTGAGACAAGTTGGAGTCGTAGCACCATTTTGCACCATGCTAGAAAATATCTATAACATTAACCCTCCAGCTCACAGTTCGTTTTGTGGACTGGGAGCTAGAGACTTTGCTGGCAAAAGCTTGCATGCACTGTTTGCAGTGTTGTCATTTTAGGCTTTTATTTCATCGCTTCTTCTACGGGCTGAGTTTAATAGTTTGTAGACCATATAAGAGTCATGTCTATATAAGCACGAAGTGGGATGTTTGTGGTACATTGCATTTTGTGCTCATCTGACATCCTTGCTACTCAGGCTGGTTTATGTGCATGACTCCGTTGGCAACCTTGTCGCTTAGTTCTAGGGCAATCTTATTGCTTAGTGAAACGACAATCTTATTGCTCAGTTCCATGGCAAGCTTATTGCTCAATGAGACAATAATCTTATTGCTCGTCGCTCAATGGGATAGCTCATTGCTCATCGCTCTATGGGATGGCTCGTCTACGTGTCACTCAATGGGAGAGCAAGCTCATTACTCAGTCTCAAGATAACTCTATTAGATAGTGGAAAGGCAATCTTGTTATGTGGTTTCATAGCAATCATGTTGTGTAGTGGAACAGAAATCTTATTGTCAGGCAGGTCACATCCACTTTGTGCCTTCATAACTTAGCGAGCTCTATTGATAGAGTTTCAGACTTAGTGCATGATCCTCACTGTTGATGTTTGTCACAGATCGGGACCTCACTGGGGGTGTTGGGATTGTTGTTGTCCCACAGGGTACACCATATAATCTCGAAGGTAACCTCTCCTAATGAGTTTTCTATGGCATCTCTGAGTGCCCAACATTCTAAGGTGTTATGGCCAGCCTTGTCGTGATAAGCGTAGAACCTATTTAGGTCCCTATTCTTGCCAGAGCCTTTTAAGGATTTGGGCCTCCCAAAATCTTCCCTATTTTGCTCCGTCATGTAAATCCTATCTTGAGTGTTAGATATGATGCTATAATTTTCATGGCAGCCTTGGTACCGAGGTCACTCATGTTTAGCCCTTTTAATGAGCTAATTGTTAGACTAGTCACTCTCATTTTCGGTGATCCTTTTGTTTTGAGTAGAGTCGTTTGCTTCATCCTTCTGCTCGGACTTTTTGGTGCCAAAGGTTTCTTTCCACCTGATCTATTTGGTAGCATATTCATAGAATTCAACTAGATCTCTTACTGGGGACTTATACAGTCTTTTATATAGATTTTTTTCTTTGCAAAATCCTACTGAGATTGCTGCCAAGATATTTTCCTCTGAAGCATTCTTTATAGAATTGGCCTCACACCTAAACCTGGTTAGGTAATCTTTTAATGATTCATGTCTATGTTAGAAGATCATGATAAGGTGGCAAGGAGGCACGAGCTATCTCTTCAGTGCTCAGTACTGGTGGTGAATTTCCTTTGGCACTCTTCCCAATTATTGATGCTATGAGCTGGGAAGCTTCTGAACCATGCTTGAGGTACTCCTCCTAATGTAGCCAGGAAAACACGACACTTAATTAGAGGGTCAGATGTTTGGAAGTCCATCTGGATGTTGAATGCATCCTAGTGGTCATAAGGATCACTATCCCCATCATATAGCAGAATTGTAGGGATCTTGAGCTTGTGAGGGATGGGTAATTCTTCAATCTCTTTAGAGAAAGGCAAGCTCTCCTCATAGCGAACTTGATCATTTTAAGCTTGAGGGCATTCTTCAAGCTACTTTATCCTCTAAGGAGTTCCTCCATTGTGGGGCCATGTGCTTCAGACTGCTGGCTGGGAGATCATTGGTTCATTTTCTCCTGCTCATAAGAGCAGCGACCTGTGTGTCCTTGTTCAGTCTTATGTGAACTTTTAGCTTGGTGTGAGCTTCCACGTCACTAACTGTCACAATTCTTTCATGATTGGAGAGCTCCTGACTTTGTTCACTGATTAGAGGAGCGAGCAAAATCAGAATGCTGATATGTCTGTCTAGATGATCTTTCTTCTTAGATTTCTTCACGTGGGTGCTGGAGTTGTGTAGTGATATCTTGGGTTTGCACTTGGACCAATGCTTTCACTATCTTAGCCAACTCTTTCATCATGTGCTCAAACATTTATTAGAGTTTGTGAGTTATCTACGCTTCATCGATTTTGGGAGTAGCAGCAAGTTGGTGGTAAGCCTCAGGGGGCAAACCAAAGGCGTTTCCTACAGCGGAGGTATCTTCTAGCTGGAAAGCCAGAGTGCTAGAGCTTCTTGTGGTTCTCCCTACAGCCATTGTAGTCAAACAGAGAATTAATGCAAAACACAAAAAATAAGCCAGAAAATAGATGGGTCCTCACAAACGATGCCAAAGATGTTGATAGTGGATTTTGGTTTAGGTCTAAATCCAGCCAATGGGAAGTTCTTTTGAGACTTAAGCCATTTTCTGGTCATGCGATCCGAGAGAGAAGGAAGAACGACAAGGAAACAGAGAGGTTTTTAATGTCGTTTAGTGAAAATCGAATAGCACTGGTCCCTATGTCCACGGCTAGTGTTATTACCTCTAGAGAAAATTTAGCAAAGTTACAGCACAGTGTCTCAGGCTTTAGATGCCTTATAAAAGGCTCCATCCTCTTATTTATAGAGGAAAGGAGGTTACAAGTGTAATTTTACATATTGCATTTCTGTTACATCAAGCATTAAATGTACAAGACTGCCGAGACTACTGTAAAATGGCTTCTACAGGTTGCTTTCTGTGCATGGGGCTTGGTGGGTTGTATTTTGTGGACTGGCATTGAGAAATATCTGAGGGTGTTGGCTTCCAGTCTTGCTTGTGGTAAGCTGCTAGCTAGGCAAGGTGCTATACGTAGTGAGCTTTGTTCGGGATCACTGCTGGCCCAAGCTAGGGAGGTCATGCTCGTGCGTAGTGATGTGAGCTCACTCTGGGTGAACTGTTGGCCACGAAAGTTAATTTTACCTCTTAAAGTGTTCGGCCTTGTTTTGTCCTAGGGCTTACACTTCTCGTCCTGGCGGTCTGACCTCTTAGCTTAGTAACCCGATCTCTTCTCCTTATGGCCTAGATGTTCAAGCTCGTTCCTTTAGCGACCTAACAATTTGGCTCAGCAATCTCAAGCTGGTATGAGCTGAGTCTTTATGGATTGGACCTTGTCTATTAGGCTTTTGCCAGCTTATTTTGCACCATGCCGGAAAACATCCATAACAGTACTCATATATATTTTGATTATAATTAAGTTATTTTTAAGTAAGGGTTTGAGTTCCCAATTAAAAGGGAAGAGTCCTAATTGTATTTAACTTGTCGATTGATGATCTTTTATAGATATATGTTTGTGATAGTATGAGATATTATTTTGTTACTAATATCGAATAGACATTCATAGTTACCTTAATAGGACATTATACTCACTCACTATAGTTAATTCACCTTATATGGTGAAATAATTATGTTTAAGCTATTAATTATCAATTCATTATAGATATGTAGTTGTAACAGTAAAAGGTCCTATTTTGTGATTAATGTTGAATAAACATTTAGAGTTACTTTAGCATGGATAGCAAAGTTTGATATTTTTCTATGGGGCAACAATTTGAATTAAGCCTCAATGCCTGAAAACATATCACCACATGTTTATGTTGTAGCAACTCTACTATCGTCTATTTCTCTCATATGTATTGATGTTGCTGGAAAAAAGATTCGATAAGTTTTATACTTATTTTAAATGGTTATGCAATTTCATTACTAAAATGCTTTTACCATTTTAAGTAATATTGATTCAAATGGGATTATTTTGCCTTGCGATATATTGTTGTTATAGGCATTTTCTGGTACTATATGAAATGAGTAGACAAGGCCCAGCTAATAGAGGCCCAATCCATATAAGAGTGAAGCCACTACTAGTACCAGCCAAAGCTTACTGATTGCACAAACCAAGAAAAAGCCAACCTGTAGGGGCCAACTGACAGAGAGTCTGCAGAAGCCAACTTGCAGGATTAGCTTACATTTTTATAAAACTCCGTGTAATAGCCCACCCAGGAGGGGAAAATAGGGAAAAATTCATTGTAAAAAGAAAGGGGAGAGCTTTGAGAGAAAAAGGGGGCTCGCTAGAGAGAAATCTCTATAAAAACAATGTACACAATAAACATTTTTCCAGCAATAACATCATCTATGGATGTAGGGATCCCAACAAAGGATTTTAGCTAAACCAAATTAAAAAATCCTCTTTGTCTTTGCTATTCTTCCTCTCCATCTCCTTATCTCTCATTTATCTAACCAGTTTGCAGTATAGGGTTTCAAGAATTATTTTAGTTAACTAAGATTTGGGCTTATCGAACTAAATTTTACCGTCAACAGTTGTATTAGTGGAAGTGCGCATGTGATAATTATATTATATTGATAGTTATGAACTATATACCTACTTTTGAGTAAACTTTTACCATTTAGAGCACGATCGGCTCAAATGGGGTTGATTTGCCTTGTGATGTCTTGAATCTGTGGGATTATATATAAATGACTAATGTCATAATAATGTTTTGTTGACATATGTTGTTATTGAGCAAAATTATAATGAAACCTAAGGCATACTACCTAGTTATAACATAAAGACATTTTGACCCAATATCCATTTTTTGTTTTACTGAGATATGTTGTAGAGCCTCAGCAATGCATCTTAGACAGATGCTAGGATTATTTTGGTGAGATTTATATTTGATCACATTTGTTGCTTTGTGTATCTCAATTCTCCACATCCACTTTACTTTTGATCATGGAGGTATAGGTCTTTTTTAGCCTCGAAAATCCTAGCTACACTTTTTCTTCAATTTTGATTATTGAAAAATAATTATTGAAAAATAATTTTAATTAATATCATAAACTAACTATATATTTGAGTGTTTATCTGTTTTACAGGATTCAAAGTTGATCAAAGCTTGCTTAAAAGATCAACATTAGTTCTAAGTTTTTATTTGATTTCATAGGATCTTTTGTAAATGAAATCTTATTTGAATTGCTCAATTATATTTCTTTTTTAAAACAACTTACAATGAGGTAAAATAAATTATTTAAAATAAGTTTTAAAGCAAAAGTTTTCAAACAATTTTTTACATGTTCTTTTACAAGTTAAACTTTTATAAAAACTATTTTTCACTGTGTAAATTGATTCACGAATTGATTCATTACTTAAAAACTTGTGAAATGAACTTGAATCAATTCACAAATTGATTCATGAAGAAAACTTTTCTTACCAAAGATTTGAAAATTTTTAGAATTAATTTTTAAATCGATTCAAACACTTTTTTCAAAACACTATGATTCGATTCATCAATCAATTCGAACATGAATTACTTCACAATTTGAATTGATTCATAAATTGATTAGTTAGCTATAAGTTTGTTATAACCGCTATGAATCGATTTACAAATCAATTTAAAGACTAAAAATCAATTATTTTTCAATGTTGGTTATCTCAATTATAAATAGTCCAAACCTTATTTCAAACTTAACTTTTTTACATAACTTAGTGTGAGAAAACAAAGGAACTTTGACCTTACAGCTGATATTCATTATCTCATCTGGTTTGAACAATTCAATCAATTCTTGAGCAATATGAAGAAGATTTCTACTTAGATAGTTAAGATTTACATCTCAATTTACAGTATTGTATCTCTTAACTTTGTCTTGATTTACTTTTTAGATTTCTAGGCTTAGGAATCTGGATTCAAAGGAAGAGGTTAATCTTCCCTTTGCATCCTTCTAGAATTGTAAGGTTTATTACAATTGGTAGGCGGTGTACTGAATTCTTGTAGATCTTCTTCCCTATAAGGTTGATCATAGTTAGGTAAAAATATAGAATTTTTGTATCATAGGTTTTATAAAAGTCCAGGAAAATTCTTGTTATAAAACTAGTTTATGGGAACTCTGTAAAATTCCTATGTTAGTTAATAAAAGCAATCATATGATTGAGTATTGATCTAATGGAGTAGACTTGAATTGTGGTTTCAATTCAAGTTGAACCACTTAAAAAATTTTAGTCTTAATTCTTTAATTAATGCTTTTACATTACTGCACATTTTCTAGTTCTGTCATACTAAATTTTGTATTTTATTTCTCGATTATTTCTATATTCTATTTTCTGATATTTCAATTAATAAAAAATTTGATTGTTAATCCAATACTTTGATATAATTCTTATAAACAAGGAGTCTTCTATTGTGCATTTACTTGAAAATTAAAATTGACATTTACATTTCAATTGCCTTTGTTGTTAAATTCATTTAGATAAACAAAAGAGTACAAAATTCCTTAAGGGAATAAGGGCAAGATCATAATTCTTATAGTTATTCTTGGAGACCAATAATTGGTATTAGAGCTTTGACTCTTGATATTCTTTTAGTTTAGAGAAAACAATGGATTCCAGTTTCATATTGTAGCTAGAATGCCCTCCTATGCATAAACTCCTAGGATTTAATGGTGAACACCACACATACTGGAAATAGAAAATTAAGGATTTTATAGAAGCTACAAACTTAGACATGTGAGAATTAGTTGAAGAAAGTTATGAACCCCCTATGGCATTAATAAATGGAGTACCACAGCCTAAGTCTAAATCATTATGCACTGAAGAAGAGAGAAAAAGACATTTACTTGCATCTAAAGTAAAATGGATTATTTCTAATTCTTTATCACTTAATGAGTATAAGAGGATCTCTAATTGTGTTACTACTAAAGAGATTTAGGATACCTTAGAAATTGCACACATAGGCACTGCACAGGTTAAAGCATCAAAGGTGCATGTTTTAGTATCTTAATATAAAATGTTTAAAACGGAAGAAGGTAAATCAAAAAAGGATTTGATTCAAAGATTTATTGTAATCACTAACCATCTGATGTTGCTTAGTAGAAAGTTTGAAAATGCTAATTTAGTTCACAAGGTTTTAAGATCTCAACCTAAAGAGTAATAACCTAAAGTGACAACCATTAAGGAATCATTGAAAATAGGGATGCCAATAATTCAAGAACTTTTTGGAAATTTAGAAGAACACGAGTTGGAACTTAAAAGATACAAGAAAAATAGAGATGATAAAGAGAAAAAGACATTAGCTTTGAAAGATGCAAATGCACTTAATTTTGATTTAGATGAAGATCAATCTGAAAGTGATGAAATTGTAGATGAAAAAGAAGAAATGACATTAATTAGTAAGAAGCTACAAAGGATTTTAAAAGAAAAGAGGAAAAAGGAAAAGAAGAAAGCTATGGTTCCACCACCAAAAAGAAAGCAAAACAAGGGTGAACAAGGAAGTACATTAAACACAACACCAACCTGCTTTGAATGCAAAAAGCATGGACACATAAAGCCAGACTGTCCAGTTTACTTGAAGAGATATCTAGAGACTGAAAGAAAGAAGAGAAAACAAGCATCATAGAAAAGAAATTTAGCTTTTTGAGAAGATGAAGATGCAGACTCAACAAAAGAAGAAGAAATAGATGAAGAAGCGCATCTTTGTCTTATGACTAGATTTGATAAAGATGTTAAGGTATTTCAATATCCATCTTTTTCTCATGGTGCATATATTAATGATTTAGATCATGAAATTGAAAATGATTCTGATGCTGATGATTTATATATTGAAATGTATGATTTACTGGTTAAAACTAGGAAAGACTTATAGGAAGTCAAAATTGATAACGAAAATTTGCTGAAAAAGTTAAGGCAATAAGAAAAAGAAATTAGTGATCTAAATGCTTTAGTTGGAAAGTTGAATAAAAGAAAGGCATGTGATTAGTATAAGTCATATCAGAAATAGCTTCATTAACAAAATCACTACAAGGTTTCATAGATAGAAATAAAAGATTTAATGATCTGCTAAAAAGTCAAAATGAGTTTCAAAGCAAATTTGGATTAGGATATAAGTAGTCAAAATCCAAAAGGAATTTTGCATACATTACATGTTTTTACTATAACCATAAAAGACATCATATCAAACATTGCCCATATAAAAATGGCATATATATTCTAAAACCAAAAGAAAAGCTAGTGTGGTTACCTAAAAGATATATTGCTAATTCTTCTAACAAGCTTGGATCCAAGATCAGCTGGGTACTACAAAAGCAAAAATGATTTTTTGTTTTGTAGATTTGCAGATAAAATGTTGAAAGGTAAAGTGAAGTTGCTTAGTCATAAAATTGTTATGTTAATAATAATTGGAAATTGGATTGTATGAAGAGTTGAATTATTTTTAGAAGAATTTTTTTAAAAATTTTATATTTGAGATTTTATCTTACATTGCAATTACTAACTTAGGCATAAGAGATTTCCCTAGATTTGTTTTGCAGGTATTTGAAGTGAAGATTGGGTTTCAATGGTGTTGAATTGAGTATTACTGGTAAACATATTACTTTTAAAGAGTTCTAGGATAAAACTGCATGAAAACTATTTTCAGGATTGTCTAAATAGAATGTAAAATCGATTCAAATTTTTTTAGGTTTTTCAAAAGTTTCTGAATCGATTCAAGAACTGATTCACAAATTTTTCAATCTTCTAGGAACTCTGAATTTCTCTAAAAACCTTTTATCTACCTCAATGAATCAATTCCATAATCAATTCAAATTTAAAATAATTGATTCCTGAATCAATTTTTCATAACAATCCTGATGCATAATTTCATAATCAAATCGATTCTAGAATCAATTTAATGTTCTAAAACTTACACATGAATATATTCACAACACGTAAAAGTACACTATGAATTGATTGCCAAACCAATTCACAGCTTGATTTCTATAAATACCAAACCGATTTCACTTTCATTTAACAATTACACCATTCAAACCAACCGAAAACTCTTTCAAATTCTCTTACCCAAATCTCAAATCTAAACTGTTTTCACTCAAATTTTTTCCACAAAATTGCTAGAAACATCAAATCTATCAATTCTAACCAACCAGTTACATCAAAACAACTCAAAATCAGCCGATCCCAATTACCTAAAACCTTTACTTTAGAAAAATGTCAAAATGCATTAAACTCGCAATTTTAAAGAAGAAGGACAAGAATGTAGGACAATCCTTTACAAAAGTAGGAGAGGAAACACATTTAAAGTCATCCAGTGAGTATGCTAACTTTTTACAGTTATTAAATAGGAAAGTAGAGCCCCTTAAATGTTTTAGTGACAAATTACTAGAAACTACACATTTGCCTACTTTGTTAGCAAAAAACAAATTAGATAAATTTTTGACACACAAGGTGACTACCTATCCTAGGTCAATTAAAATGTTTTATACAAACTTAGCTGCTATTGATGATACGTTGTCATATTATATTATGCATAAACATATTGTTGTTGATTTAGAATTATTAGCAAATATTTTTTATATAAATGCATTACCTCTTAAGCTTAGTGCAGGATCCCTTCCTGACTATAGTAAGGAATCTGCCATTAGATTACTATTTCCTTATTTCACCCCCAAGGATAGAAGTGAAAAATTGCTCATTATTGGCTTATCCCCTAAGGATAGGATTTTACATTTTGCTATATGCAAGGTGATACTTCCACGGGCAACAAATTTTATCCTCAAGTATCTGGCAGAATGTTCTAGACAGTCAGATGTAGGATTCCTCCCTTTTGGTATGATTCTAACTCTCATTTTTATGAAATTCAAATTGCCAATTTCTAAAGAAGATCAGTTTTATTAAATAAATGCATCAACCATGATAACTATATCACATCTGCATAAGATGCAATTAAAACAGGATGATCAAGGAATATGGAAAAGGAAAAGGGTACAAGTTTCCTAACCCATTAAAAGGGCAACAAGCTTAAAAGGAGCTGGGTTATCTTGTGAGGTTGAAAATAGATTAATTAAAGAAATGTGAAGCTTGCACACACACCTACTAGATTGCCTTGACACACATTAAGCACTATTTGAGTCTTTAGAAGACCACATGGAAAATTTAGAAAAAGAAACCTAAGTACACCACAACAGGGTCAATGAGTGGCTCAATACCATAGAGACTCAATTGTGTAAACTATCACAACAAATGCAAGAGTAGGATGGGGAAGTAGAACTTCAAGCAATGGACTTCCAACAAGATCTTCCGCCTACTTAGTATGTTATTGATTATGTCATGTATCCCTTAGCCCTTTTCCCAATTTCCTCATATTTGTTCCATTTTGATTGTCTGATGTATTATGCTAGATTGTTATGGATTGTGATTTTGAATATTTTGATATTTTGATTATTATACTTGATACTTTGATGCTCATTTGTGTTGATAGTGGATTTCGGTTCTGCCAAATCTAGCCAATTAGAGGGGTTCTTACGGACACAAACTGCAATCCGGTTGTGTGAAGGTTAATAAGTATAGCAAACAACAGAAAATAGACAAAGAATAGAATGAATACAGCAAGGTTTTAATGTGGTTCGGCCAAAGCCAGACGGTACTAGCCCCTACATCCACGGTAGTATTATATTGCTTATGGAGAAGTTTTAACAGAGTTTTAGTACAATATTCTTACCTTTTGTCTACAGAAAGCTCCTCCCCTTTATTTATAAAAAGGGGTTACAAAAGTAATTATATAATTTGTATTTTTGTTACATCAAATAATAAATGTAAATGACAAGTGTAGCTCCTACAAATTAGCTTCTACAGACTGCGGATTAACTTCTGGAGTTACTTTTTGTGAGTGGGCATGTGTAGCTGCTTCTTATAGGCCGGTCCCATGCATTAAGTTTGAAAGGATTGCTACTTCAGAGCTTTCCTCAATGAGCTCTTTGTTGGGTGAGGTGCAATGTCCATAAGCTGGGACTGTCTGGTTTCATGGCTGGCCTTCGATCAATGAGGATGAACTCCACAAGCTCACCTTTGGCAATGTAAGCTCGCGTATAGCGAGATGCTGGCTATACGAGCTGGATCTCGTTCCTTAGCAAGCTGGGACTTCTGCCTTATTTTATGCTGATATAGCGAGCTTAGCTTTTTTCTTTCTTAGATTTAATCTGCTATTGGGCCTTTACTAGCCCATTTTGTAGAAATGGAGAACGCCTACAACGATTTGGATATTTTGATATTTGTATTCTATCATTTGGATGTTTTGAATTTTTATTACTCTCATGTATGAATTTTGAATTTATTCTTTGTTATATCAATCTTAATATCAAAAGCTATTATTATGGATTTTTTTTAAGATCTTATTTTTCTTCTCTTTTTATTAAGCATCAATTTCTTTTTAATGTGCCAAAAGAGGGAGAGAGATGAGATTTTCAAAAATAAAAATTGATTTTTTGGAGAAAGATGAAAATTTTCAAATATCTTGGACTAGGAGAGAAATAAGATTTTTAAAGATAAATGACTTTTGAGATAAAATTTTTTTGATGAAGGAAAGATGAGTAAAATATGGAATATAAATTTTTTTCTCATCTAAAATTGATTTTTTGAGAAACTTTGAATCTCATCTAAATTATTTGTCATCATCAAAAAGGGGGATATTGTTAGCCTAGGAAATCCTAGCTACATATTTTCTTCAATTTTGATAATTAAAAAATAATTTTAATTGATATCATAAACTAACTATATATTTGAGTGTTTATTTGTTTTACAAGATTTAAAGTTAATCAAAGCTTCTCAAAAGATCAACATTAGTTCTAAGTTTTTATTTGATTTCATAAGACTTTTGTAAATCAAATCTTATTCAAATTGCTCAATTATATATATATATATATATATATTAAAATAACTTACAATGAGGTAAAATAAATCATTTGAAATGAGTTTTAAAGCAAAAGTTTTCAAATAATTTTTTACATGTTCTTTCACAAGTTAAACTTTTATAAAAATTATTTTTTATTGTGTGAATTGATTTTCGATTCATGAATCCATTCATCACTAAAAAACTTGTGAAATGAACTTGAATTGATTCACAAATCGATTCATGAAGAAAATTTTTCTTACCGGAGGTTTGGAATTTTTGGTTTGGAATTTTTTTGAATCAATTCTCAAATTAATTCAAACATTTTTTTCAAAACACTATGATTCAATTCATTAACCGATTTGAACATGAATTTCTTCATAATCTAAGTCGATTTATAAATCGATTAGTTAGTTGCAAGTTTGTTATAACCACTATGAATCAATTCATGAATCGATTTAAGCACTAAAAATTAGTTATTTTTCAATGTTAGTTATCTCAACTATAAATATACCAAACCTTATTTCAAACTTAACTTTTTTACATGACTCGATGTGAGAAAAATAGAGGAACTTTGAGCTTACACCTGATATTCATTACCTTATATGGTTTGAACAATTCAATCAATTCTTGAGCAATCTGAAGAAGATTTCTGCTTAGATAATTGAGATTTGTTGTATGCATTCTCCAATTCTGTGAAATGGGCTGGTAAAGGTTCGGCAACAGACCAAGTCTAAATAAGAAAAGAGCTAAGTTCGCTAGATTAACACAGAATGAGGTGGAAGCCCCAGCTCACTAAGGAACAAGACCTGGCTCGCATAGCCGACAACTCATTATACACGAGCTTGCAAAAATCATCCTCACTGACTAAAGGCCAGTAACAATTAAGAGTCCTATCTCACAGATATTGCACCTTGCCTAACTAAGGGCTCATAAAGGGTAAACTCGAAGCAGTGACCCTTTCAGACTTAGTGCGGGGAACTAACCTATAAGAAATAGTACTGCGGCCCCACCCATAGAAAGCAAACTCCATAAGTCAATCGACAAACTGTAGAAGCCAATTTGCAGGAGTTGCACTTGTCATTTTACATTTATTATTTGATGTAACAGAAACACAAACTATGTAATTACATTTGTAACCTCCCCCCTTTTATAAATAAAGGGAAGGAGCTTTTTGTAGGAAAAAGGCAAGAATATTGTACTAAAACTTTGCTAAAATTTCTTCATAAGTAATAAAACACAACCGTGGATGTAGTGGCCGGTACCGTCCAGCTTTAGCCGAACCATGTTAAAACCTTGCTATATTCATTCTATTCTTCATCTGTTTTCTATTGTTTGTTGTACTTGTTAACCTTCGCACAATTGGATTGTAGCTTAGGCCCGCAAGAACCCCTCTAGTTGACTGGATTTGGTAGAACCGAAATCCATTATCAATAAGATTTACATCTCAATTTACAGTATTGTATCTCTTAACTCTATCTTAATTTGCTTTTTAGATTTCTAGGGTCAAGAATTTGGATAAAAGGAATTGTGAGGTCGATTACAATTGATAAGAGGTGCACTGAATTCTTATAGATCTTTTTAGCTGTGAGGTTAATCATAGTTAGGTGAAAATATAAAATTTTTATATCATAGGTCTTATAAGAGCCCAGAAAAATTCTTGGTATAAAAGTAGTTTATAAGAGCCCTGTGAAATTCCTATGTTAGTTAATAAAAACGATCATACAGTTGAGTATTGATTTAGTGGAGTATACTTAAATTATGGTTTCAATTCAAATTGAACCACTTAAAATTTTTTGTCTTGATTCATTAACTACTGCTTTTACATTATTGCATATTTTCTAGTTTTACATAATTATAGTTTTGCATAAATTTTATCTTGAATTTCTATCATACTAAATTCTATATTTTTATTTTTGGATTATTTCTATAATCTATTTTCTTATATTTCAATTAATAAACAATTTGATTGTTAATCCAATACACTGATATAATTCTTGTAAACAAGAAGTCTTCTACTGTGCATTTACTTGAGAATTAAAATTAATATTTACATTTCAACTGACTTAGTTATTAAATTCATTTAGATAAACAAAAGAGTATAAAATTCATTAATGGGAATAAGGGTAAGATCATAATTCTTATAGTTATTCTTAGGACCAATAATCTTAGCATGTGTGACATCAGTGTCCTTACTGGATATGGTGATCCGCATATTAAAGGCTCATGATCTTATTGTCAACCGACAATTGTATAGTGTCAAATGGTTATTTGACATTTATTATTATGGCTATAATTTATAATATTATTTTTCATGACATATGGTGTCCAAGTGAGAGAATGTTGGAATAATATTATGGACTAGCATATTAAGTCAATTTATTATAAATTAGATTATTAAATGTCAAATAATATTGTCTGTTTATTAGCCTTAACATGTGATTATATTGTTATTGAGTTTTAATGTGGCACTTAGACTATTCATTGATCTATTGTTATGTAAATTTTGTTTGTTGGACTACTGACAATGGAAAGGCTAGCCTAATCCATTCCCATAAGGAGAAGTCACTACTCTTGCCCTATATGTTATCATTGTTGCTTCAATAAGATGACAAACTTTAACCTAAATAATGACATCTAAGGTGGAGATGAATTCATCCCTTCTCTCTTTTTCTTTCTTTATTTTTTTTCTCTCTCATAATTAATTAATGATAGAGACGATTTATAATAGTTATGAATATCCAATTATCAACAAATACATATTTAATTACTAGATTTATTATTTTACACACATATATATTATAGTATGTGATTAAATGAAATCTATTATAACTCAATTATTTTCAACAATGTATATATATATATATATTCATATTCATATACTTGTAGCAGAGACTGCAAGGCCATATATATATATATATTTATATCTGACTGTCCACAAAAGTCAATGAATTGTACATAAACTGGGGAAAGGAATCAACAGAGAAAAATAGAAAAAAAGAAAAGGATTGGTCCATGATTAGTTAATCTGTTTGGTTCAAACAATAAAGGTCAAAAATGTTTCCTAATTCCCTTCGGTGTAAGTTGATTCACTTAGAAAAAGGAAAAGAAATGGATTATTATTATTATTATTGGAGAAACGTTGATAAAGCTAAAATCTAAAATGGAGTAATGGAAAACGTCAAAGGATGTGAGGAAATCATCTTAAATTAATTTAAAATAAATCTATAATAAAAAAGAAAATAATTTTTTTAATGAAATACACATAAAAATAAATAAAGGGATTCGTTCCCTTTCCTACAACTCCTAAATAAAGCAGTAACTTGGCTTCCAAGCCAATTCTCTCTCTATTCTGCTGCTTGCTTTTTGCTATTCTTTCATGCTTCATCAACATAATGATGTCCAATATGTTCAATTCTTATAATATATTTTACGTAGTTGGCAATGGACCACTTTTGGGATTATCACAATTAGAAATGTCTCTATGTCTTTAACAAATTGCTGTGACCCGCAATGGTTGTGGCGGTTGAGTATGATATCCTTTACAATTATGATATTTCACAATTTTGTTTTATAATAATTAATTTTTTTATATTTATAATCTTGTTAATTATCATACAATTATAATTACATTTTAGAAACATACCTGTGTATTATACAAAATCATAAATTTATAAACATATAGTCTTGTTCTTCATCTAGTATTAGCAAGATTTCAGTTGCGGGAAACACTACTATTAAAAAAATTAAACCAACACTTTAATAGTATGGTAACATTGTTATTTTTAATATTTTGTATGTTTTAAATTTAAATATAAAACATGAGTGTGTATTAAATGGAAGGTGAAATTAAAAAAAAAAACAAACAAACAAAGAGATTAAAAGAAAACTTTGTGGAGGCCTTTTCCACCGCGTACACTAACTAGCATGAATGATTATTTAGAACAGAAAATGACGTAGACTTCAAGAAAAAGATTGTTCAGCAATTAATGCAGAGATAATATAATAAATATTAATTTGGACAAAATCACGTGGGAGCACCTTAATTATACAAACAATTAGAGGGATGAATGCAAGATTATCAAGGGCTGAAATTATGGCTTTGCTTTCTGGAGTGTTATCTTTATCATTAGTGTTTGCCATACACATTTGTTTTAAATTTTTAATTATTTAAATTTACACTATTTCTTAAAGAATGCAAAATTTTTGTCAATTATTTTTATGATACTCGAAAGATATAAAACAGTCTCAGTTCTTAAATAATTTTTCTAGTTACATATTACAATATAGTCGGAATCTTTATGTTTCATATCTTTCCTCCAGTGGCGTACTGTTGGATTGGTTAGTCGTCTGCAAAACTCATCTCCTTATCTCTAATTTTTATTAACTTCAAATTAGGGTTTTGCTTTTTTCAATTTTTAAAAAATAAATAAATAAAAAATGACAAGGCATATAACACAAGTCCAATAATGTTTTGATTTTGAATTCAAGACACTACCTTTTTTTTTTTTAAATTGCAAAAAAAATTATAATTCAACTCATTTGAATTTAAAGTTGTAAACAATTTTACATGTGAAATCAACTTTATATAAATTAAATTTTCACTTTCTCATAATTGTAAATGAAGGATAAAAGAAAAAACATTAAGGATAATATTGTATGTCGTTGCATCACTAAATATGCCATGCAAAGAGTTATAACTTTTATGATTTATATAACATCGATATAAATTCTTGCAACTATGTTTGTAGGGAAAGGCTACAGAAAATGCATAGACATTTCTCATACTTTTATCAAAAGTTCCTACAAGATTTATAGAACTTGCAGAAAGTTTAGACTTTTCAATAATATTTTTAAAATGCATGCATATATTTTATGGAAACTTATAAAGCACCGCCATCCCCCAAAAGTTATATATATTTGGTTTAGCAAATATTGGGAAATAAAAATGATGGCTTCCTTCTTCTTTAAAAATTATTTATAGTTAAGTAAACTATAAAGTACTTTAAGCATATAAAATCACCAATATAATTACATAAACAATAGAAAAAAGATGCCAATTTCCATAGTATATTATATATACTATATCTCTTGGAGATTTACATTAGATTCCATGTGGTATAATCATTTGACTCTTGTTCAAAATACAAAAGAAAAAATATGATTAGCTAGGAAATTAAATTTAAACATATATCTTGAGGAGGAAGCCAAAATCATAAAAAGGGGGCAAAAAAATTTAGGGACATTTTGGATTTCTTCCAGGCCCACCATAGTAAAAGTGATTACCCCAAACATTATTAACGGCTCCTTGAATGTCGTAGCAATTCGGGTGATCCGCCAAGACCCGGAGATTTGAGAATGGTATCAAGTTATTATCCCAATCCACCACTTGCAAATTCCTAAAATATGAAGCTTTTCCAAAACCCTCTTCTGCAAAATGCCCACTCCCCATTTGGGTCGAAGTGTGAGACCC